>PVJX010021249.1:0-22699 GCA_004027295.1 Dolichotis patagonum
AGAAAGAGAGTGGGTGTCCCCCTCTTCCCACACAGAGAACATCAGACAGGTTGAGGATTGCACCCGTCTGAATTTAGAGGAATTTAAAAGAACTTATGAAACTCCCAGTGACACAGTAAGGTCTCAGCTGACACAAACACTATAGCAAGGGAGACCTGGTGACATGACACAACCTGAAATAATAACAAAAGCAGGAACTAAGAGTTGTCCTACATCAATACTTCAGGGCTAGTTAGCCCAGTAAGAATGTAGGACTCACCCAACAGATATGGTAGGAGGAATTCAGGAGACTGGATCTCCTCTTCATTGTGGTACCCAGTAATTTGACAAACATCAACCACCCAGTAGAACCCTGAAACACACACTACAGAAATTTGTGACTGTTGGGATAGAAAGACCAGAAATTTACCCAAATGTTGAAAAATACTAAATGAAAAAGCAAAATGCAATCCTGAACATCTAGTCCATCAGGGGCAAGAGCAGGCGATAATGAAATAGAGGACCCTAAAATTCATACATCAGAAATCTCTTAAAAGATAGCAAATGAAGTAAAGTAATAAATCTATTAGGCTATGGAGGAACTCAAATTAGAAATAATGTCTTATGTAAAGACAAAGGTAACAACCTTAGCTGCTCAACATAGCCAGAGAAGAAATAGATAAGAAACTACAGGAGCATGGGAAATTGATTGAAACTTTGAATGAACAATGCAGAAAACAAGCAGAATCTACAAAACAAAGTGCAAGAGATATGCAAGAAAAAAATATTGTATTAAAAGCCTGAAAATCTGTTTAAATGAAGCTGAGGATAGGATCTAGGACTTTGAGGACAGGATTACAGATAGCGATCTTGAAAGGTAGAACTTATAAAAACAATGAGCAACATGAAATGACAATCCAACAGCTACAAGATGATGCCAAGAGAAAAAATGTGAGAGTAATAGGTATTACTGAGGAGGCAGAAGACAACGCAAAGGATATAGCTAAGCTGTTCACAGGAATAATGGCAGAAAATTTCCCAAACATGGTGGAAAAATTTGATACAAAAATAAGTGAGGCATATAGAATGCCACATAGTCACAACCAACATAAGCCTACATGCAGACATATAATAATTAAGATATCAGACATACAGCACAAAAACAGAATACTAAAAGCTGTTAGAGAAAAGACACAACTAACCTACCAAGAAAATCCTATTAGAATCATGGCAGACATCTCAGCAAAAACCTTAAGGTTAAAAAGAGCTTGGAGTGAAGTATTTCAAGTCCTAAAAGAAAACAACTTTCAACCCAGACTGATGTACCTAGCAAAACTGACTTTCAAATTTAATGGAGAAACAAGACACTTCCATGACAACACAGTCTCTTTAACAAATGGTGTTGGAAAAATTGGCTATCCATATGCAGAAGACTAAAACTAAACCCATGCATACCACCATGTACTAAACTAAAATCCAAATGGATCAAAGATCTAAATATTAAAACAGAAACACTAAATCTGTTGGAAGTCAATGTGGATAAAAATCTCAAAGATATAGGTGTAGGAAGAGAATTCATGAACAAGAATCAAACTACACGGGAAATAATTCTCAGAATCAATAACTGGGACCACATCTTATTAAAGAGTTTCTGCATGTCAAAAGAGATTTCCAGCAGTGTGAAAAGAAAACCCACAAATTGGGAAAAAATCTGCATGGACAGTGCCTCAGACAAAGGACTTCTGTCTAGAACTTATAAAGAATTTTAAAAAATCAGACCCTCGAAATTCAAAGACCCAATCCAAAAATGGGCATCTGAAATGAATACACAGTTCTCAGATGAAGAAATATGAATGGCAAATAAATACGTGAAAAAATGTTCATCATCATTAGTCATGAGAGAAATGCAAATTTAAAACCACAGTAAGATTCCATCTCACTCCAGAAAGATCGGCCAAGATAGAAAACACTACCAACAAGTGTTGGAGAGGCTGTGGGGAAGAAGGAACTCTTCTGCACTGTTGGTGAGAGTGTAGCCTGTGCAACCACTGTGGAGGCCAGTCTGGAGATTCCTCATAATCTGGGTCTGGAGGTTCCATTTGACCCAGCTATTCCACTTCTAGGCATATTCCCAGAAGATCTGAAAACATCCTACCACAGTGATATATGTGCACCCATGTTTACAGCAGCACAATTTGTAATAGCCAGATTGTGGAAGCAGCCTAAGTGCCCATCAACTGAGGAATGGATAAAAAAGTTGTGGTATATTCATACAATTGAGTACTACACAGTTATAAAGAATGATCACATTGAGATATTTATAAATAAATGGACACAACTTGAGACCATACTCATAAGCAAAATAAACCAAACTTACATGTGTAAATACGGTATAGTCTCCCTAGTATGAGAGTTGATAAGATATATAAGATTTTATGGTAATCATGAGTCCCCATCTCATAGCCTTGAAGCCTTTCAAAGTTTTCATTCATTGGTTGGAATGGTTGTATTCTGTTTTGTTTGACTTTATTATATGTGAAGCTATTAACAGCTGTTTTGAAGAGAATAAAACAATATAACAGCTATTGCTGATTTAATACTGTCCTTTTTAGAAGTCCTACCAAGCTTCTATTCTTCTATTTCCATTGGATCTATCTATCACATTGTGTCTTGTTGAGATTTGAATATGTGTGAAAGTATAAACACAATTTTTATTGAAAATTAGATATTATAGTAGACATTGATCATTCTGTTATTTGGTTCAGAATGTCTTGTAATTCTTTCACACTTTGAATGGTTTTTTACTTTTTTGTTATGTTTGATATTATTGTATTTGAAATTATGCTCAACTATAGCAGAGAAAGAAATATTGTGATAGCTATTGTTAAAGTCCAGTTGTTTTAATGTTAAATAGTGTGTTGCCTATGTTGTCCAGTTCTGATCTGCTCTGTACTGACCTCTTTTGTCTTATTCTCTTTAAAATAAAATGGAAAAAAAAGATATTCATATCCACCAAACCAACCTTAGAAAGAATGCTGGAGAACATCCTATGTAGAGATGAAAAAGACCACAATCTCCAGAACAAATACAGAAAGAAATTACCAGGCTGGACAAGAAAGTAAGCAAGGGAGAAAAATAAGAAACTAACAACAGTAACACAACATGGCAAAGTCATGCCAGTACATATCAGTGATATCCATAAATATAAATGGCCTCAATTAACATATCAAAAGAAATAGGTTGATATACTGGATTAAGAAACAGGATCCCACAATATCCTGTATACAAGAAACGCATCTAACTCAAAAAGAATTTCATAGATTAAAAGTCAAAGGATGGAAAATAGTATTCCATGCAACAGGAACACAGAAAAAAGCAGGGGTAACTATTCTATTTGCAGACAATGTGAACTTCAAACCTAAAATGATTTAAAAAGACAAAGAAGGTCACTACATAGTCATAAGTGGAAAAATTGAAGAGGAAGAACTAACAATTACAAATATATATGCACCAACACAGGAGCACCCAACTACATAACAGAGATAGAAAAGGACACAAAAAACCAAATACACAAGAACACAATTATTACAGGGGACCTTAACAGCCCATTGTCACAAAGACATGAACTAGACAAAAAATAAGCAAGGAAATAGTAGAACTGAATCATACTTGCAAGCATCTGGACTTAGTAGATATTTACAGAGTGTTCCACTCAACCACATCAGAATACACATTCCTCTCAGCTGCACACAGGACATTCTCCAAAATAGACCATATATTATCCCATAAAACATTCTTCAGTAAATGCAAAGGTATTGAAATTATCCCATGCATACCATCTGACCATAGTGCAGTGAAACTGGAAGTTAATGGCAAAAGAAAGTGCAAAACTGTCATAAATACATGAAAGTTAAATAAATTATTGAACAAACAGTGGACTACAGATGAAATTAAAGAAGAAAAAAGGAATATGTACAATTCAGTGAAAATGTGAAAACAACCTATTGTAGTCTATGGGATGCAATGAAAGCACTCTTAAGAGGTAAATATATAGCAATAAATTGTCATATCAAGAAAACAGAATGTGCACAAATAAAAAATCTAATGCTTCATCTCAAGCTTCTAGAAAAAGATGAGCTAGTTAAATCTAAACGTAATAGAAAAGAAGAATTCATAAAGATTAGAGCAGAAATCAATCCAATTGAAACTAAAAAAACAATATAAAGAATGAATGAATCAAAAAGTTGGTTTTGAGAGAATAAACAAGACTGACAAACCTCTACATAACCTTATAAAGAAAAAGAAAGAAAAAACCCAAATTCACACAATAAGGGCTGAAAAGGGGAAATTACTACAGATGCCATAGAAATTCAACAGATCATGAATACATACTTTGAAAATCTCTACTCAAATAAGTTGAAAACAGAGGAAATGGACAGATTTCTAGAAACTTATGAACTACCTAAGCTCAACCAAGAAGATATAGCAATTTTGAATAACCCAATATCAGCTGTTGAATTTGAAAATGTAACAAAAACTTGCCAACAAAGAAAAGGCAGATCCAGATGGATTCACAGCTGAATTCTGTAAGAAATTTAGAGGAAACTTGATGCCAATCCTCCTTAAACTCTTCAATGAAATTGAAAAGAAATCAATCCTCCATAAGTCATTCCTAGAGGCAATTATAACTCTGATATCAAAAACAGAGAATGACCCAACCAAAAAGGAGAACTATAGGCCAATCTCAGTAATGAACATAGACGCAAAGATTCTCAATAACATAATAGCAAATATTATGTAACATATCATCAAGAAGATTATACATCATGACCAAGTGGGGTTCATTACAGGAATGCAAGTATGGTTTAACATACGCAAATCAATAAATGTAATACACCACATCAACAAAGCCAAAAACACCCCATGGTCATCTCAATAGATGTATAAAAAGCTTTTGATAAAATCCAACACATGTTTATGATAAAAACCCTTCAGAATCTCAGAATATACGGCATCTACCTCAACCTTATAAAGACCATCTATGACAAACCACAGCCAACATTCTACTAAATGGACAAAAACTGAAAGCTTTCACTTTACAATCAGGAACAAGACAAGGATGTCTACTATCACCACTCCTATTCAGTATAGCCCTGGAAACAATAGGGCAATCAGACAAGAGAAGGAAATAAAAGGAATAAAGATAAAAAGGAAGAAGTTAAACTGTCACTATTTGCAGATGACAAGATATTCCATGTAGAAGACCCAAAAACTCAATTAAAAGACTACTAGCAGTTATAAACAAATTCATCAATGTAGCTGGCTACAAAGTCAATGTGCAAAAATCAATAGCATTCCTGTACCCAAACAAGAAACTCACCAAGAGAGAAATTATGGAAATATCACCGTTCACAATAACATCTAAAAAAATGAAATACTTAGGAATCAACCTAACTAAAAATGTAAAAGACATACATACTGAAATTTATACAGTGCTAAAAAAAAGGAGATTGAAGAGGATATTAGAAAATGCAAACATGTTCCATGCTCTTTGCTAGAAAGAAGCAACATCTTCAAAATGGCTATACTCCCAATACTGTCAAACAGATTTAATGCAATCCCAATAAAAATACCATTAACATACCTCACAGATTTATAGAAAGCACTCATTTGGAAACAGAAGAAACAGAAGAAAATCCATTTGAAAAAAGAATTCATTTGGAAACAGAAGAATAGCAAAGGCAATTCTGGGCAATAAAGGCAAGGCAGGAGGCATCCAATTCCTGACTTGAAACTGTACTACAAAGCAACAGTGATAAAACCAGCATGGCACTGGCAAAGAAATCGACCTGAAGATCAATGGAACAGATTAGAAGATACAAATATATGTACAAAGACACTCAGCCACCTGATATTTGACAAAGGGGCTAAGCATGTTCACTGGAGGAATGATAGCCTCTTTAATAAATGTTGGAAAAATTGGCTCTCCACATGCAGAAGACTGAAACTAGATCCATGCCTGTCACCATGCACAAAACTAAGGCCTAATTGGATCAATCACCTAAACATTAAAACAGAAACACTAATTATCTGAGAAGACAAGGTAGGTAGAAATCTTGGAGACATAAGCATAGGCAGAGAATTCATGAGCAAAACTCAAACTGCACGGGAATCACTTCAGAGAATCAACAACTGGAATCTTATATTATTGAAAAGTTTTTTCACTTCAAAAGAAATCACCATCAGAGTGAAAAGAAAACCCACAGAATGTGAAAGAATTCTAGTCAGCAACCCCTCAGACAAAGAAATTATATCAAAAAAATGTAAAGAATTGAAAAACATCAACACCCTCATTTGAAAGACCCTCTCCAAAAATGGGCATCTGAGATGAACACACAGTTCTGATATGAAGATAGTCAAATGGCAAATAAATATATGAAGAAATGTTCACCATCACTGTTCATTTGAGAAATGCAAATTAAAACAACATTGAGATATCATCTCATATAGGAAAGAATAGCTGCCATCAAAAAATCAACAGATAACAAATGTTGGTGAAGCTGCGGGGAAAAAGGAACACTGCTCCACTGTTGGTGGGAGTGTAGACTGGTTCAACCAGTATGAAAATCAATATGGAGCATTCTCAGAAGCCTAGAATTGGAAATTCCATTCAACCTAGCTATTCCTCTCCTAGGTATTTTCCCAGAATTACTGAAAAGTTCATGTTACAGTGATATATGTACATCCATCTTTATAGCAGCACAATTTATAGTAGCTACATCTTGGAAACAACCAAGATGCCCATCAACTGCAGAGTGGATGAAAAAGATGTGGTATTTTTACACAATGGTACATTACTCAGCTATAATAAAGGGTGACCTTGAGGCCTTCATAGGGAAATGGAGACAACTTGAGACTATCCTCAATAGTGAAATAAATAAGAATCATATTTATAAATATCACATTGTGTCTCTAGTGTAAAAAGTAATAATAACTGTAGGAGTAATAAAATGTAAAATGCATAATTTCCACTGTCAAAAAGAGAGAAGAAGTAAGAGCTCTAAATTATATAACCGCATATAGTTTTAAGTGTATATGATAGATAACTATATTACTGTTGTTAGTTTGTTGAGCAGAATTGTTAACAGTCTCACTGTTTGAATGTCTACTCTGTATGCTTTAATGTTGTAACTTGAACAACTTTTTCCGACAATGACAGTATGTAATTTATCAAGTGGTGATTTCTTGGTGTTTTTGTTTTTGCCTTTGTTTTATTTTTTCCACTTGGAATTCTGTATTGTTCCTACCCCTTTTCTCTTTTGTTTGGTTGTGTTTTTTTTTCTCTTTAAATAAAATTTTTAAAAAAGAACTTTTAAAAATTATACCTCAAAATTCAAAGACCCAGTCAAAAATGGGCAACTGAGATGAATATAGGCTTCTCAGAGGAAGAAATACAAGTGGCAAATAAATACATCAGAAAATATTCATCATCTTTGTTCATTAGAGAAAGACAAATTAAAACTACACAGATATTCCATCTCACTCAATAAAAAATAGCCAGGATCAACATAACCACCAATAACAAATGCTGGAGAGGCTGTGGGGAAAAGGAACAATTCTACACTGTTAGTGACACTGTAGAATTGTGAAAATCAGTGAGGAGGTTCCTGAATAAGCTGCGATTGGAGGTCCAATTTGACCCAGCTATTCCATTTCTGGGCATATTCCCAGAAGAACTGAAAACATCATATCACAGTGACATATGTGCACCCTTGTTTGTAGCAGCATAATTTTTAATAGCTAAATCTTGGAAACAACCCAAATTCCCATCAGCTGAGGAATGGATAAAAATGTAGTGGTATTTTTGTACAATGGAATACTACTCAGCTATAAAGAAAGACCACACTGAGGCTTTTATAAGTAAATGGATGCACCTTGAGACCATACTGATAAGTGAAATCAATCAGGGTCACATATGCAAATATCATATTGCCTCCCTAGTGTAACTGAAAGAGTAAATAAGATACAAAGGCTTCAATAAATATTGTGAAATATTAAGACACTGCTCAAAGAGGAAAAAATAACTCAGAGAAAAAGAGAAAAGAAGGAAGAGAAATGAAACTATATAAATTCATATATATACCCTTAAGATTACTAAGATGATTGTACTACTAATTCTATAGTTCTTGGAAGAACATCTGTAGGATTACATCAATTTTACAAGACTGTATCTGGTACTTCAAATAAGACTTGTGAACACAATTATGCAAAACAACAGAAATTGTTGTGTTCCTACCACCATGTTTTGAAAGCCTACATTGTTATTGTTTTTGGCTCTTAGATATAGTTATTTATTTGTTGCTTGATTTTTCCTCTAATACAGAAAGGATAGATGTACATGCATATGCTTACATATGCTTAGACTTCACTTAAAGAGTTTACAAGAATTGATTTTAGTATATGTGACAGCATGAACAACTACACCAATGAAAATGAGACACCTTGATAGCCATTGATGATTTCCTATCATTTTGATTGAAAAGCCAATAATGCTTTTATTCTTGGTTTTGATTGGTTTTAGTCTGTTTTCAGTTATTTGATTCCAATATCTATGAAGATATTGACAGCTATTTTGAAGAAAATAAGAGACATTATTGTAGCCCTTATTTATTTCCTAGTGTCTGGTCTCAAAAACCCTTAAGGCTCTCTTTCTTGTGTTTCTCAATGCATTTGTACTATTTTGGTGTTTGTTAACTTATTGTGTGTGAAGGTATGCGCAACTATTTTGAAGAAAACAAGAGACATTGTGGTAGCCACTGTTAATATCCAGCTTTTTCTGAAAGCCTATGTTATTCATATTGTTTTACTCTGCTGTACTTTTTTCGGTTTTGCTTTGTTTATTTTAGTTTTGTTTTATTTTATTCTCTTTAAAATAAACAAAATTTAAAATGAGGTCTCTTTTAATCTCAGCCCTCATCCCATTTACAATGACAGTGTCATAGCCCTGCCCATCACAATCTATAATTTTTCTCTCATCAAATTTGGGGGGATATCTTGTCTTACTCCCACCATAATCACTAAAAAAAACGACCTCAGGTGCTCCTGAGGTCCCCTGGTGTTTTATTTTTTTTTGGCTGTGTCAAAGACATACATAGCAGCACTCACAACACAGTTTCTTGGCCATCCTTCTACCTGTGCTCTGAAAACCCCAAGTACCCCCTTGCTATGGTGCATGTCATGGTTTATGTAACTGTGGCCCCCAGGCCTCACATATTTGCATTGTGCATTTGTGACTGGTTCATTGTCTAGTGCTTGGATTGGTGGTGTCAGTGCTACACCCTCCTAGGGCTGGAGCCAGGATGTGATGTCATGATAGTAACAAGGTGTGTCTCTCTCTTTTGCTAGTTTCTGCCTTGCTGTTTGGAGCTGCCATGAACTGTGGACACGCCATGCCACCCTACCTGGGAGCCAACTGAGTATGGACTGAAACCTCCAAAAAATGTAAGAAATAAAACTTCCCTTTCCCTACTTTGGGCATCAGGTATTTTGTCTCAGCAGTGAGTGAAACGTAACTAAGACAGTGCATCATACTTCTGCTATCCCTCCCAAGGATGTGAATCAGTGATCTCAGCAAGATATGCCTTTGAATTAATTATAATGACCACATTTATATAAACATTTCATGTCAGAGAAATTCTAGGTCTCAAAGGTTACATTTTACCTTTCAACATACACAGACATTTACACTGCATTAACACTGCTTCCAGAAAGCCAAATATGGGGTTTCCAACTCCATCAGGTATGAGAATCATACAAAAATAAGTTGTTTCTCCACTGCAGGGTATGGGACCTGTCCCATTTGATCTCTTGCTTTCATCTTCACCTATTCATCACACCTGTCTCACTATCTATACTTTACCTCCTTAACTATACTTACCATTTTCTAAAGATCATTCTTCACCTGAACAACATTAGCAAACTCTCAGACTGCTGGCTCTGCCTACACCTTCAATGAGACCTCCAAATGGCTTATTCTGTCACTCTAAATATCTCTACACTCCAAACAAACTAACAAACCAAAATCATTGGCCCTCTAAATCTAGCTTTTGGATAACTATGGATCAAAAACCTTTCTGGTATTCACCATCTTAACCCTTCCTGAAGTGCTTCTAAGGTGGGAACTTTAGACTCTTGCACATTTTTCCACTCTGTGGCAGACAATTCAATGCCTGTATACCATCCCATGAACAGTTCATCTATGAACATGGTGTGTATAACTGTTTCCCATCCATAGGGCATGACTCCTGTACTTTAGCAGTAGTGGCACCACAAGTTACACTTCAAAATGAAACCCAAATCATAAGGTGGTTACAAATCTCACATCACTCTTACACCATCAAAAGTCCCACAGGGGCATTCCTTTTCTCCAATTATAATAGGGTTAGGCTTCTTCTCAGCTATTGATATGGGTGCTGGAAGTATCAAAATGGGCACTGACTTTTACAGCCCACAGTTTCCACTGCTATGTTTCACTGGTGTTACTCTGTGTAGGCTTCATTGTTCACCAGTAGTCAATGTGCCTCTGTCGGTTCAAGCCACCCCTCCCATGTCATAAGCATAGCAACAGGGAGAAAACACTGCTTGCAACTTCCCTGTTCTGCATTGTGGTTTCCCTCTTCACTCTCTGTGTGATCATTTCTGAATCCTGGGCACCCACTTCCTGTCTTCTTCTCTTCCTATTGCTATTTTCCAGTATGCAGATTCCAAATATTAGAGAGGCTGTTTCTCTGCTGATCACCACTCTTCTATTCTTCTGGAAATGCAGCAATTATTTAATTTATACATACATTTTCATCCAACAGCTGTGTATTTGAGAATAGTTGACTAAAGATGTATTTGTAGAATGTATTTTAGAATTTTAAACATATATGTGCATATATATGTATGTATATATATATATATATATATATATATATATATATATATAGAGAGAGAGAGAGAGAGAGAGAGAGAGAGAGAGAGGAGATGCACCTGTTAAATATCTTAGATTATTACCAAAAAGCAATATGTGACAAGCAAGATAGAAAAACAAGTTTCCAAAATGGCAGTTAAACAAAAAAAGAATGTGCAGTTGTATCTCAGAGAGAATTTCAGAAGAAGAGAGAAAAGATAAAATGAGGAAGTTGCTCTGAGCTCTTGCCCAGCCAGGGAGGACAAATGCTGTGTCTGAGAAATAAGCCTGTGTGTCATTTGACTCTTCTGAAGAATTTTTGCTGGTGACTCTGCTTGTGTCAGGGTTTCATGGGCCTTCTCCATGGGAAAGGTGAGGCAGTTTGGATCTGCACATGCCATGTGCTGAGGCCTGCAAAGAGATGCTGCAAAGGACTTGCAAGCACCAATCTTGATCCCAGAAGCACCTGTCCTTCCACAGCAAATTATTAGAAAGGAATCCAGGCTGCAGTGATTTATTGGGGCCAGTTGAAGTTGGGGAGTTTCTTAGGGGCCTTCTGCTGAGCCACTGCTGATGAAAGCTCTAGATAAGATGCATGAGTCTGCTGTAGGCTCCTTCAGGTTCACAGCACATGGAGACAACATGGTCCCTGCTTACCATACAGTGTACAATCCAGTTCACATCTGTGACCACTGTGGAGCCTGATTCATACCATTTCAATGCTTGTGAGAGAGGTAATATACTTCTTAATGTTTTTTTCATGGAACCATGGCTGATAAAACTCAGAAATTCAATGGAATCCATTTCCCCTTTTCCTTTACATGCTACTCCATGCAGAAAGACTTCATGGCAGAGCCATAGCAGGTTTTGGAGGCTGGTAAGATAATGATGTTCTAGAGTACCACGGGCACAGTGAGTGCATGACTTTGGACAGTGGTTGAGAATGTGAATACTTCCACTCCTCAATTCTGCAGACCCTTAGAGCTAGATGTTTGGCAACATGGTCCCTCACTTTACACCTAATCTCCCCTGACTCAGTTCCCAAAGAAAAGCATTGTCAGGAAGATTTTTAAAGTTGTCCCTCCACCTGTAGTGCTGGCCATGTCCCATCCTGGTTTGGAGTCTCTTGAACTTCACTTGGGAACTTCTGAGGCCCTTGAGCTTTGAAATCCTTGCTTTGCTGACTCAGATCTAAGTCTCAGTCTCTATCTCTTCTTGAGCTTGTTGATCTCCTGATTTTTTTTGTGAATGTGAATCTTTCAATTTCTGTCTAGCACTAGGGGTTTGACAGGGATCATGGCACAGCAGATTTGATCCTGCCTTGCATGCCCTGTTGGCCCTTAACCTCCCTTTCTGCCTTTCCATCCCTATCCTCTTCTCCCTCCACATGCCCCCCCCCAGAAGTTATGCATTCACCCAGGGTTTTGTGGCCTCAACTTCTCTTGTCATTCTTGTTGGAACTGCATCCATTAGTTAGTTCCCTTTTATGTTGTGGTGTCTTCTAAGTCACACCTCCAAGGAGGTGCTGTGCCCTCTCATCCTGTGAGTGGATTTTGTTTACTTGACTGCTTCAGATGCACCACCTTCCTCCTGCTACTGCCCAAGATCCCTGGTTAACCCCTGAGTCACTCACGAATCCTTCTGTGATTCCAGAACCCAGAGCTGGCATCTTAACTTAGTGCCCACAGTGTCCTGCATGGTGGTGCAGCTCTGGAAGTGTCACTATCTAGACTTCACCATGTGCATTACACTCTTTCTCCTAGGCACTTCCTAGGGTGTCCTGTACCTATCCACAATAGATACTGTGAAAGGGGGAGAACATCCCAAAAGTAAAGAATACCTATGATGATGTAATAATAAAAGAAGGAAGGGAAGAGAAAAAAGAAAAATATATTTGCTAATTACATTACTGATTTCTCTTAGTCTACTGAAGACAGCAGTTTGTACTTTCACTTATACTGTTTAATCAAATTTGCATGCATATATCCTATAATCTAAGCAACTAATTTGAAGACAGCAATACTCAATGTATTAACCATTATCAATTTGCTATTATTTTGTGTTTTAAGTTTTGTATCTTTGTTTTCCTTTTTTCTGTTTAAAAAAAGAAAAAAACATTTATGAAGAAAATTTCTTTCTTTTCTAAGGAATACAGTGTAGTACTTGGGCACAAAGATGCAGCCCAGCAGCTCTGCACCAGAGGCCAAGATGGAGAAGACCCCCATGACCACCATGGCCTTCCCCTTGCTGCTGTCATACGTGGTGAGGAAGATGACCCACACACTGAAGAACAGCAGCATGCTGAATGTCACTAGCTTGGCTTCATTGAAGATGCCAGGCAGGTTTCTGGTTAGGAAAACCACTGTGAAGATGAGCAGGGCCAGGGAGCCCAGATATCCCAATACACAGTAGAAGGCAATGTGGGAGCACTTGTTGAACACGATGATGATGTGGCCATATTCAAAGTATTTGTCTATGTCAATATAGGGTGAATTTGTCCTCATCCAGATTACATGGAGAGTGAGTTGGATCAGGAATCAGGATGGTAAAGTTTTATGTCCCTGGTACTAACAATTATATTATCCATCTGCCTGGAGCAGTAAAGTGCAGAACCACAACAATAGGTTTGGCCAAGATAAGTGAAATACTATGATCAGATTGATACATGCAATATGTTGCAGTAAAAATGTTCCTATATTGGGGTGGCCAGTGAAGAGTAAGGAGCAGAGAAACAAGAAATTGAGATGAGTGGGCTGTCACTGAAACCTGATTTTTACCTTGACAATAGGAGTACGTTGCTGGGTCACAAATAGGCCCAGAAGAGCAATAGTGAGAATAGTATAGTTCAGTGTTATGCCCACCTATTATGAGTGGAACCCAGAGTTAAAGCAATAAAACCAAAATTAAGGAATCTCTGATAGAGTTCAATCTATGCTTTATGATGCAACATTGACAACAATACATGCATGATCCCATAGTCAGCTGATTTCTAAAAATTAGTTATTTGGAAGAGAAAATTCTGCATTGTAACTCATCCAAGTAAAGTACATATTGGAGTCAGAAATACTCTTTAGAGCCAAAGCTTTCTAAACTTGTTTTCTCTTTTTGTTCCTGGAATAAATATCTACATAATAAAACTATTAGTAGCAAACCTCCTTGTGGAACTAAATATCATTTTATAGCATATATATTTTACTGCTAAATATCACTTAAATTCATAGATTTTTTTACTTTTTTTTTTCCTTTTAGAAGGCCATTAGAAAAGTTTATCAATGTCGATATTGAAAGCAGTAGATGGGCAAGGATTTATGTCCTTTGAAACATATAGCATTCACCTCCTCTCAAATTTAACTTCTTCCATTAGGGACATTTCTTTTGGTGAGCCTTTACTACCCAGGCCAAACTATGCCTTCTCTACAATGAAACCATCACTTGTTTTTTTGGAGAAAGGCTATGAAACGACTTCTTTGTATGCCTTGTGGAAACCTCAAACAATCTTACATTGTAAAAGTGGAAAAAAAATGTACCTGTCCAGGGGAACACAACATCATTTTTCCATTTCTCACCGACTGTATTTCACCTTATGGTAGAAGCATCTATGGAAGATATGGGCCACTGCATAACCCATGCTGTATATATGATTCCCAGAAGGCATCATTGTGTCAATATGATTTACAGGTGACAGTGTCAGAGAGACACTGGGGTGAAAGCTCTTCAAAGTACAGTTGAAATGTGGTAATGAACAATTTACTTCATTGGTTGCATATGAAAGTAAATGTCTTCTAGGTTTTTGGATATCTTAACTCTATGTATAAAATTTTTAAGATCAGAAATCTCCTTATGGTGTATTCTAAAACTTAGATTCCCAGAGAGTTAAATTTAGGAATTTAACTAAGCAATTCAGCAGTAACTCAAGTATGAGATTGTTCCCCCAGATTACAGCCTGCCATTGTCAGTTTGTAAACCAGAAGAAACTGCATGCCACTGAATTTTTCCTGGTAAGAAACTCGATATATGTTTCACTGCATCAAAATATATGATACTTTAAAGAGAAAAAATGAAATTTCAAAACTAGTTAAAATAGAAGAGTAACAATAAATACATTGCATATTGTTATCTTCGAAGTAGTTACAGTACAAGATACAGGCATATAAAGTGACCCAAACAATATTAGCAGATAACTTTGTTTTTTTCCATTTTTTTATTTTAAAGAGAATAAAACAAAAGAGGGCAGAACAAAGCAGATTAGAACAGAACAACATAAACAACACAGCACTTTACAATAAGACAACTGGACATTAACAGTAGCTTTCAAAATATCTTTCTCTGCTATAACTGAGCATAGTTTCAAATACAATAATATCAAACAACAAAATTCTATAAAACCACTCAAAAGAATGAAACAATTAGGGCATTCTGAATTAAATAACAGAGAATGATCAATGGTTGCTATATCTCATTTTCAATAAAAAAATTTTTTATACTGTCACATATATTAAAATCCTAATAAGACACAACATGATAGAACCAATGAAAATAGAAGAATAGAAGCATGGTAGGACTTCTAGGTAAGATGAAATTAAACTAGCAATGGCTGCCATAATGTTTGTTTTCTTCAAAACAGCTGTTCATACCTTCACACACAATAAAGTCAAACAAAACAAAATAAAACCATTCCAACTGATGAATGAAAACATTGAAAGGCTTCAAAGCAATGAAATGGGGAATCATGATTACCATTAAATCTTATACTCTTATCAACTCTCATACTAGGGAGACTATAAGGTATTTACATATGTGAGTTTGGTTGATTTTGCTTATGAGTATGGTCTCAAGTTGTGTCCATTTATTTATAAATATCTCAATGTGATCATTCTTTATAGCTGAGTAGTACTCCATTGTATAAAAATACCACGACGTTTTTATCCATTCCTCAGCTGATGGGCACTTAGGTTGTTTCCAAGATCTTGATATTACAAATTGTGCTGCTATAAACATGGGTACACATATATCACTGTGGTAGGATATTTTCAGTTCTTCTGGGAATATGCCTAGAGATGGAATACCTGAGTCAAATGGGACTTCCTAGCCCAAGTTTTGAGGAATCTCTAGATTGAACCAAATAGTGGTTACACCAGTCTGCACTGCCACCAACAGTGCAGAAGTGTTCCCTTTTCCCCACAGTCTCTCTATCATTTATTGTTGGTAGTTTTTTTTTTATCCTGACCATTCTTTCTGGGGTGAGGTGAGATCTCAGTGTGGTTTTAATTTGCATTTCTCTAATGACTAATGATGATGAACATTTTTTCATGTATTTATTTGCCATTCATATTTCTTCATCTGAGAACCATGTATTCATTTCAGATGCCCATTTTTGGATTGGATCTTTGAATTTCGAGGGTCTCATTTTTTAAAATTCTTTATAAGTTCTAGACAGAAGTCTTTTGTGTGGGGGACAGTCCATTAAGATTTTTCGTTCCCAATTTGTTGGTTTTCTTTTCAGTCTGCTGGAAATCTCTTTTGACATGCAGAAACTCTTTAATAATATGTGGTCCCAGTTATTGATTCTGGGAAGTATTTCACTTGCAGTTTGATTCTTGTTCATGAATTCTCTACCTGCCCCTATATCTTCGAGGTTTTTACCTAATTTGTCTTCCAACACATTTAGTGTTTCTGTTTTAAGATTTAGATCTTTGATCCATTTAGATTTTAGTTTAGTACATGGTGATAGACATGGGTTTAGTTTTAGTCTTCTGCATATGGATAGCCAATTTTTCCAGCACCATTTGTTGCACAAACTATCATTCTTCCAGTGAGCATGTTTGTCCCCTTTATCAAATGTAAGGTGGTTGAGTAAGTTTGTGGTTGTGGTTGTATCTTCCAATCTATTCCTTTGATCTTCAGATCTGTTTTTATTCCAGTACCATGTTGATTTTATTACAGAAGCTTTGTGGTATAACTTCAACTCAGGGATTGTGATGCCTCCTGCCTTTCCTTTGCTGATTAGAATTGCCTTTGCTGTTCTAGGTCTTTTCTGGTTCCAGATGAATTTTAGGAGTGATTTCCCTATATCTATGAGGTATGTTAATCTATTTTGATTGGGATTGCATTGAATCTGTATAGTAATTTTGGGAGAATGCCATTTTCACAAGGTTTGTTCTTCCTATCCATGAACAAGGGATGTCTTTCCATTTTCTGACGTCCTCTTCCATTTCCTTTTCCAGGGTATTATAATTTTTCTCTGTATAGCTCTGTTATTTCTTTCATCAGATATATTCCTACATATTTCATTTTTTTGGATGCTAGTGTGAAGGATGTCGCTTCTCTTATTTCTGTCTCAGTATTTTTGTTGTTAGTGTATAGGAGTGCTACTGATTTTTGAGTATTGATCTTGCATTCAGCTACATTGCTGAATTTATGTATTATATCTAGGAGTCTTTCAATGGAGTTTTGGTGGCCTTCTATGTAAAGCATCATGTCATCTGCAAATAATGATAATTTAACTTCCCCTTTTCCTATCTTTATTCTTTTATTTTTCCCTCTTGTCTAATTGCTCTGGCTAGTATTTCCAGTACTATGTTGAATAGGAGTGGTGATGGGGGACATCCTTGTGTTGTAACTGATTTTAAGGTAAAGGCTTTCAGTTTTTGGCCATTTTATATGATGCTGGCTGTTGGTTTGTCATAGATGGCCTTTATCATATTGAGATAAATGTCATGTATTCCAATTCTCTGTAAGATTCTTATCATGAATGAGTTTTGGATCCTATCAAAAGCTTTTTCTGCATCTATAGAGATGATCATGTGGTTTTTACTTTTGGTTCTATTCATATGGTAGATTACATTTATTGATTTACCATATTGTTGTCTTTAATGAGCTAAGAGAAACTGGTGGAATAGCAGTCTTAATTTTCTTGCATATATACTTTTTATCTTTTTCCCTTCCTTACTTTCTAATTTCTCCCATCCTAGTTTGTCTTTCTTTTTGAACAATTTCTTCTCCATCTATAATATTTATTGTACACTTTGGATTTTACTTTTCTTTCAGATTCACACAGTTGGGATACAATATGATGTTTACACATACATATGAGTCTGATTTATTTCATTTATAAGTATGGTGAGGTGCTTTCATTTACTGATAAAAGTCTCAAGGTTATACTTTGTGATGGAGTAGTACTTGTAATTGTTGATACATTGTGTACCATTAAGATGTTTAGAAATTTAACTAAGCACTTCAGCAGGGAGCCAGGGTCCTTACCTTGTAAACATTCTCAGCTTGTGCAAGTGGAGGCCATAGTTGTGGTGTAAGTGCTACAGGTTACTTACAATCTGGAGGATGAGAAGGGGCTTGTTCTCCATCTTTGCTCTTTCTGCTTTGCTGTCTTCTGCTGCCTTCAGATGTTGTCTCTCTGCCATGCAAACACTTCTTGGAGAAAGACGATTCTAAACTGAAACATCCACAAATTATGAGCTAAATAAACCTTTCCTTCTTCAATTTTGGGTGTTGAGTATTTTGTCTTAGGAAGAAGAGAAAAGTAAGCAATGCAATACACCATTGTAATTTTTTGGAGCCTGTGTTTCCTTCAGAGGGCACTAAGTAGTAACATTCTCTGTATTTTTTTTAATCACACCTTGTGAAGACACTTGGGACAGAGGATTTCTGTTTGGTCTCCCATGTATGAGAGAAAAAAAAACCCATAAAGGAAAGAGGCCCTTACTGCAGGCATAGGAGTGCTGCCAAAGAGATTAAGGCCCCTATGAAAAGTTCAAGAAAGAATTTGTGGGCTTTGTTTGGAATTGACAGGCAGAGTTAAAGGGACAGGAATAATTACAGATTGACAGCTGATTGGAAGAGCATTGGTGCACGTGAAATGTGAGAGGCTTGACTTTTGGGCACCAGAAGAATGCAGGGAGGTGCTGTTCAGTGTCACGTTAAACCACACATAGGAAAAACCTGTCAATTTTCATTGCTGCTCAAGAAGTGGCAAGAAGGATGGCATTCTTGTTTGAAAGAGGTGCCAGTAAATTATCTCAGTGACATGAGCACCTGCATGGCAAGCATGATGTCATGAGTTCAATCCCTGGTACAGAAAAGAAGAAGAAAGAAAGAAAGAAAGAAAGAAAGAAAGAAAGAAAGAAAGAAAGAAAGAAAGAAAGAAAGAAGAAAGAAAGAAAGAAAGAAAGAAAGAAAGAAAGAAAGAAAGAAAGAAAGAAAGAAAGAAAGAATATTTTTATGTACATCAATGGCAATATGTCTTTTATGCTGGTAACTTGTCCTAATGTAAATATTTCCTGTGTGTTTCCGTCACACCTCACATACATAATGGGTAACTGAAGTGAGCATGAGAGTAAAAATGAGACAGTGGAACTGAGAGATGGCAGTTTCCTTGTGCTGACTAAAATGAGTCATGTGCTGAATTGTGAGAATCACCCGGAATATGAGCAGTCAAAATTGTCTGCATGTTTTACCTGAAAATTAAAATGACTAAAACAAGTTGTTCTCAGAAAAACACTCAAGTGTGGAGAGTGTACACGGCTCTAAGTTTCTTGAATGAGTGTGGGGGAAAACTGCTTTTGTTTCCAACCAATAAGTAGAGCAAAAATTGAAAGTTCCTTCTTTCATTTGAATAACAAATTCTAAATGCCACATATGTCAGTTTATCCTAGGACTTAGTGTAAAGAGGAATGGTTGAAAAATAATAATGCATAAATGTATACATTTCTTTATGTGGAAAATGGTGATAAAATATATTGTTTCTAGGTACTCAACATAATACTCAAGGGCACTCTATAATAGATCTACATTTCCAGGCCTAATTTTCTTTGAATTTGAGATGGAGACTTAGTTGTCAGTTCTGGTCCCAGCACGTGCCCCTCTTGCATGGCAGCAATCTATGAATGGAGGCTTTCAGGTCCACACATTGATGATCATGTGCTTTACATGTAACAAGAGCCAAAGTCTACATTGGCAACTTGGCAGAGGAGAGGGAACTTCTGTTTTTCAGAACAGTCTGAATGTATGGGGAGTAGGATTTGGAGGAGCCTATCTCAGAGAATAATTTGGGAATTTGGAACTGAAGCATCTGAAAGTGTTGACAAGTGTGGGTTTGAGATCTTCCTCCTTGGTCAGCTTTGCCTGCTCTGACAGGCAGATGAAGGTCGATGCAGCTGAGTTCTGCACAATGAATTTCCAAGTAAGAAGACCATTTCTTAAAATGACATCTATTGCCAACAGATGGAGAAGTCTGTTTGACCTGAATCACCTCATGTTGCCAAGATTCATTGAAGGATCTGAGATTTTGGTAAGATTATCCTGGACTCTGATGATTAGTGTGTCAAAGATTGATGCAACACAGCCAGGTGAATTTCTAAAATTCACACTGATTGATTTCAAGATATATGAAAATTTTAATGAACAGAGATATGCATTCCTTTTGCCTTTTGCTCCTTAGACATAAAATGATGAGAAAAACATAACTAAATATTTAATTTGATCTAACCATGTATTTAACTTATGACAAAGAGAAGACAGAGATGAATAAGAGAGTGGAAACTACATTTCTGGGTAACCAAAAATTTGTTTTCCACAAATCAGTCAGACCACTATTTGTGGTGAAGGCTCCACAAGGTTTATCAGGAAACAAGGAAAATTGTACTTCTGTAGGTTTAGACCAAAGAGGGCAGTGGTTGTCCTTTGTATTGAATTTATTAAAAAATATTTTATTTAAAAAGAAAAGAAAAGAAAACAAACAAAAATATAAAAATGGGTAGCAAAAATACAAAATTCCAAGGGAAAAAAAGAACAAAAATACTAAGAAATCATTACTTGATATCTTACATACTTTCATCTTCGAAATAGTTGTTCAGGTTACAAAGTTAAAACATACAATGTACACATACAAGCAATGAGACTGTTAACAGTTCTGCTCCATGATCTAACAAAAACAGTAATATGGTCATTCATCTTACATGCTTCAGCATATATGCAATTATATCCTTTAGAGCATTTTCTTTTCCTCTCTTTTTTACAGCAGTAATTACACATTTTGGGTTTTACTACAACTACAGTACTTATTACTTTTTACACTAGGGACATAATGCGATATTTATAAATATGATTCTTATTTCACTGATGAAGATAGTCTCAAGTTGTCTCCAATTACCTATGAAGACTCAAGATCATCCTTCTTCAGAGCTGATTAATACTCCATTGTGTAAAAATACCACATCTTTTTCATCCACTCTGTGATTGATGGGCATCTTGGTTGTTTCCAAGATTTAGCTATTACAAATTGTGCTTCTATGAACATGGGTGCACATATATCACTGTGATATAATCTTTTCAGTTTTTCTGGGAAAATAGTGAGTAGGGGAATAGCTCGGTTGAATGGAACTTCCAATTCTAGTCTTTTGAGAACTCTCCATATTGATCTCCATAGCGTTTGCACCAGTCTACACTCCCACCAACAGTGGAGCAGTGTTCCTTTTTCCCCACAAGCCTTGCCAACATTTGTAATCAGTTGAATTCTTGATAGCAGCTATCCTTTCAGGAGTGAGATGATATCGCAATGTTTTTTAATTTGCATTTCTAGATTGACCATTGATAGTGAACATTTCTTCATGTATTTATTTGCCATTTGTGTATCTTTATCTGAGAACTGAGTGTTCATCTTGGATGCCCATTTTTGGGGAGGGTCTTTGAATTGGGGTGGTTTGATATTTTTCAATTCTTTATATATTCTTAATATAAGTCCTTTGTCTGAGGGGTTGCTGGCTAAATGAATTTATTAAAATTTTGAAAGAACGAAATCTAAAGTTTAAAAGCTATACAAAAATTTTTAAATTCTGTATTTTTATGTTTAATTTGGCCATCTCCCTCATAGTTTTCCTGGGAGTCTTTCTATTATTTTGCCTTTTACATTGTTTGATCCATCTCCCAGTCCTTCTATCCATCAGTCCACATATCCATCCAGTTCCTCCTTTCATCTAAGAAATAGATGTTATTTTATATGTAAACTTAAAAATGCAACAAGGATGACACTACAAAGAAACAACATTTGCCAATTCATTTAAAATGCATCCAAACATACTCAAATATGTTCAAAATAGCCTTATAAAAGAGCAGCACAGTGTGAAACACTATTTATTCTCATAATAAGTATTACATATTATAAATAAAAATTCTAAATTGTGTAAATGCTGAAAAATTATAAATTTAATTCAAACCAAACTTACTTTGACCATATGTTAAGTAAAAAGTTAGAGCAATTAAAAAGGTACAAACTCACTTTTATATATTTGAAAGCATTGCTTCAAAAATAATAAACACACGAATATCATCAGCCCTTGAATTTTTCAATACAAGTGTAAATAACAGAAATAGACCTCCATTCATATTTGATATATAGCACCATATTAACAAAGTGAAAATAAATTTACTCCAAAAATTGAATAAAGAAAACAAATGTATGATATGCACATCTCATGGATTAAAAATTCAAGGGATTCAAGAAGCAAGTACAAAACCAAATTTTGGTCATTTGAATCAACAATAACTTTTTCCTATAAAATATTTAGTATACTAAATATGATAAAATTATTTTTATATTAGCAATAAACCCTAAAAATACAAAGGAATAACTATGAAAAGAAAAATGCTGCATATAATATTGATGTATATATATATAATAAATACAAAGCAAATACAGAAATATGGGCACAAGTTTCATGTTACAAAAGGATACTAAAAGTCAATAAAATTATTTAG
>PVJX010021250.1:0-32188 GCA_004027295.1 Dolichotis patagonum
TACTCCAATAATACAATGAACTTGCACACTAAACACTAACAAAGAGAATGCTCTCAAATAGTGAAAGTGTGCCATTTTGTTTAAGACTGGGGGCGGGGACAAGAGAGGAATCCATCCAATGATTCCGTGCTGATTGGGGTGATTTTCTTTTCTTTTTCTTTCTTTTTTGCTGTTTGATTTTAATGATTGCTTTGATGCAAGGCCAAGCCTGTCATTTTCCCAATAGACTGTTTCCATTGTCTAAAACTTGGACGTATTTTGACATTGTTTAGTTGTGTTCGGTCACGTATTTTTACAGGAAAAGTTTCTCTGTGTTCTCTTTTCCCCTTGGAAAACTTTAAAACGGTAACTATTTTAAAACATTCTCTGAAACCTACAGAATTTCCCAGTTCAAGTCTTAGTCACTGTCCTAATTTTGAAAATCATCACTCACAATTGATTGTTCCAAGTAAATTCTGATTTCAAGTCTTAGTTTGAGCACTGTAATGAAGCTTTCTGGGGAAAAATGTTTTAATTACTGGATTGAAAGAAATATACATTTGTAAATCACTAAAATAATTTTAAGTGCCTTTTTTGATAGTTTGCCTCCTTTCCTCTCCATTTGATTGTTTTTCATAATAAATTCTGAAGTGGTCAAACTCTGACAATTTCCATTAATTTAGGTTTCAATGTTTTTGAGCTTTTAACTTTATTATCCAAGTTTTGTTTCTGTCTCTATCATATATATACATATATATGATGAAACAATTATGAAATAATAATGTTTCATTATATACAATAAAAACTATATTATGAAATAGTAAGAACAGAATGTAGAAAGAAATGACCTAAACCTGTGCCTATTCTACACAGAAATAATCAAATGATAAATATAAAATGAACTGAAGTGAACTCTTCTATAATTCTACCATCATTTCCCATCTATTCAGTTTGGCTCCTAAGTAGTATCAGGCACAATTCACAACTTGGAGAAAATCTAGGGATGCCCAATTTATCTCCATTATGTATTTATTCATTCAATAAGACAGACAGACAGACAGACAACTAGCCATCTATCCATCCATCCATCCATCCATCAATCCATTCATTCATCAATCCACCCACCCATTTTTATCCTCCCACCCAGTCAGCTTGCGAGGAAGTATTCCCAAAGGTCTACTATATGTTAGGCATTGGGCTCATTCTAAGGGTATATGTCTTGCAAATCAAGTTCTTACAAAATACTGAGGAAACATGAATGTATGAAAACTATCTTAAATTTCAAACATGATTTAGGAATCTCTGGAGAAACCAGATCAAAAGGGATCTAGTTTGCATATGAGTTTTAAACTTTTCCATTATACCATTTATTCAGTATGCCCCTTCACCCAAATAATGATTTTCATCAGGAAATGTTTAGGAAATGTACATAGAAAAAGACATGACATAGTCTCTCAAAATGCTTAAATTCCCATAATTTATGTTTCCTGGGACTGCATCAAAAGATTATAAAGACTTACAAACTATCTTATCCCAATCTCAAAAATAACACCTCAAAAATAACAAGAAATAGATCACATAATTAAAGACAACAACCACTTACAAAAATTCTCACTTATGTTTGCTAATTGTAGACACATTTTGCATTAATACGAGCCCCATCTTCCATGAATTCCCAGGCAACTTCGTTATACTGTTTGCTCATAAAGGCCTAGGTTTCACTAAGAATCAGAATACTGCAGTCACCAAAATAATTAAATGTAGCCACATTAAAAATGTTTCTTTTTCTGTAGGACTTTATAGAAACCATTTCAAAGTACTACAATCAAGAAGAGGCTCTAACTGTTGAAAGAAAAGGATGTAATTATGTATCTTGACTTTAAATCCTATATACCTAAAATCAATTTTGGTCATGCTACCATTACTCTCTGTAAAAAAGGGAGCCAGAGTGTTGAAGTTTGTAAAGTTGCTATAAAATATAACATATTCATAAAGAGTTACTATATACCCTGATTTAAATTCTGTATATTATTTGTTACCTTGAAGAGAAATACTTGTGGAGTGAAAGATTTGGAACTTGATTTGTTATATTTGGATATGCTGTAAACTGCCATGACCGAATATTACTAATCTCATCCCACCAGTGAAATGACTCAAGCAAGGGGAGACCAAGTGACTAATATGGGTCTCTCTACTAAATTAAGATGGGATAAAAACTCAACAAACCATCTTTAAGCGCATCCCAAGAGTTTATTCATTATAAACTTCAGGACCTCTAAAAGAGGCATATTTATGGACTCCTCTACTGGGATCAAAATGTCTCACTCACCTTGGTGTTCGTAAGATCACTAATCAATATTCTCTTGCATATATGAACCTGTTATCTGGCATTAGAGAGTTTCTCTAATTTTTGGTACAAGAAAACAAAATTCTAAAGAAGATATGGGCTTCATTGTTTATCACTTCTGATAAAATCAGATGATGGGGTCAATATTACAAATTCCTCCCACTGTAATCCTACACTCCAGGGTTTTGCTCCTTCATTCTTCACTATCCCACTCTCCCTATATTTAGCAAAGAAAATGTTTATGACCTACACCCATCAATTTCAACTGTTTTCCCTTACCTCCTATGGTTATATAGTGGATTCATGCAATTCTTGGGATCAAAGCAAACATAAATTTTATTACAAAGCAAGACTGAGATTTGTCTATAACATCATAATAAGTTTCACTTATTTCTTGAAGTTATAAGTTTCAGTAGAGAATGTGATGATCATATATTTTTCATAGGAATTAAATTTTTATCAAGAGAAATGATGATCATATTTTAAATTCTTTCCTTTTTCAAGTATTGGGAGTTGAATCCAGGGCCTCAGGCATGCTTGGCAAGTGCTTTTTCACTGACTAAAGTATTATCTCTCAAGGTTTGAATGCTCAGGAGTAAGAAATAATTGGTTTTATTAATAAAATCAATTTTAATTAATTGATTTCTGATCTCAGTGTTAAAGGTTTTAAAGCAAATGTTTCTTCTAAAACTTTATCAATATAGTGAGATGTAGGGCATTAAGTTCTACAACTATAAAGTCATTTTTTCTCTTCTCATTGTTCTTAAAAAGTTTTATAGACATAAAACAGCCAGAGCAATTCTAACAGAACTGATTGAAAGTTCATGGGCTGTTTAAATAATCTTTGTTTCTTTTTAAAATATGAACTTTGGGGAAATCTATTTTTACAGTGACTTTCAGCAAATACATTAGAATATTGTATCATAACATCTGCCATTTTAAAAGCAAAAAATATATCTCTATCCACTAAGCATGTTTACTTTTATGTCTTACTTCCTCAGAATAAGTTCTAACAGAGAATAGCTAAGAAACTGCAAAAGTCAGATGATATATTTTGATAACCAGTCCATAAATCCACACTGCACCCAACTAAACCAAGAAGAATCCTCAGGTCATAAAACCTACAAAGAAAGTATATGTCTTGGGTAAAATATTTTACAAAGAAGATAGCTTCCTATGGGCATGTTCAGCACTATTTGGAATAAAATTTTAATTATTTTTAAAAGGCTACTTAAATAATAGTAAACAAAACTGGACAAACAAAAAGACCCAAGTGTAGATGTTTGCCCAGATACTTGCTAAAGAGAGTACTTTTCTTAATCCTCATAGACTTTAATTCTGTTTTTTTGGTGTAAAATTAAATTTCAGATAACATCTAAGTTCCCTTTCAATCCATAATTGTGGATAGCTAATTCTGAGATAATAATATTTAAAGACACTACAAAATTCACAGAACACTCTCACATCAACCATTTCACTTGATCATCATAAGAAAGTCTTGATTTAAGTTAGGATAAGCTGGAAGCAGTTATTGCGCCTTAGGTTTCTCAACATTTTGATATATAATACGAGGGACTACAACAATAACTAGAACAATGTCTGAAGTGTCCTCAAACTATTTGAAGGCTGAAAGCCCAAGTAAAATTGGGTTATTTTTGGAGCTCTTCTTTACAAAATATTTTTTATGAAAATTGGAAATGGAAAGAAAAATAATTTACAAAGGGAAGGCAAAGGAGATCCCTGCTCCTGAGTGGAATTCTGAGTATTTCTGATGTGTTTCACCTCATTTACCTCCAGAAAATACAAAAACACTTCCTCAGTAATATGCCTAACTCTCTACAGTTAAAGAAGTACAATAAAAATGTGATTTTATTTAATCTTTGCAACCATCTTGTACAGTAGGCAAGGTATAAAAAGTCTGCTCCAATCAAGTTCCAAATTACGGTTCATCTCAAAGGCCACCAGATTTCCTGACCATTGAAATCCACAAGTTATCTAAAAGACTCACTTTAGTCATGACATCTAACCTCATTCTGACTTCCTTCCTCATTAAAACCATCATGAAAGGTTAACAAAGAGGAATATTATACAACTTGAGCCTTTGCTTCTTGCCTTCCTTCCCCTCCCTCTCCCACTCACTTCCCACACCCCTCTGGAGATTCAAAGAAGCAGGTAAACAGCCACAGGACGGGCACCGGAAAAAAAGGAGGAGAAACAAGATGCATTCACATGATAGTCTGATAACGCCCAGTTGGCAGTAAAATATCATAAGTAACTAAATCCATATCTGAAACTGAGTATATTGTAAAACAAGATTTGACAGGGTTTGTCACAGTTTTCATTCACACCAACAGTTCATATGGCCATACAAAGACTCAGAAATGATGAGTAGTGCTCCTTCGGTTTTGATGTGAGTGAATTCTATCCTGTTCTACTTATGAAACTTTAATAATTCACACAGAGAATAAGTAAAAATTCTCTAGCAGAATATATAACTAACTAGACTACTCCCCCTTTTCTGCCCAGGCAAAAAATCAGAGCACTATGTATAATCTAGAACCAGAGTTTTCTGGTCATAACATCCCATATTATAATGCTTGAGGATATGTGCTTTTTATTTATTATTATTATTATTATTATTTTACTATTTGAGGTCCCAAAGGCTCTCATAAGTGCAAAGTCATTTTCTTTAAAGTTTTCTCTTTCCTTCTCCAATATGAATTATGGCCTTCAATATGCCTGGAGGGTGAAATAATTTTAATTTCTCTTCCAAAGGAGAGAAAAATTATGGTGTTTCCATGAACTCATTAACTTCTTGACCTTTGCAAAAACATGAATTGTTAAATACATATCTAATGAAAAGTAATTTCCATATTTTGCTCAGAAATACCATAGTGGGTATAATTTTGAATAGAAACAATTGCTAAGCACAACAGTGAGTCAATTAAGATGGGGTATTCATAATGCCTACTTAATAGACACATTTGTTAAAATTCTCAATTCTTTATTATCATGCAAATTCACAGCTGTATCTCTCAAAACTAAATTACCTTGTTCTAACCTCAAATGAATTTAAGGGCCTTAAATATGAGTATCTGAGATTATATGATGCCATTCCCTTAAATTCTAATTTGATGCTACTGTTTTAATGAATAAAATCCCTGAACAGCATTCCTGCCTTTCATCCCAATCCTTTGGCAGCTTAAAAAATCTGAAAAACAAATCATCAGTCCCTTTCTACCCAGAGTTTTCTGTCCATACAGTTTGTACATGGCGATCTCCCATGGCAACCGAGAAAGCAGCTGGGATAAACAAGCTCCTCCACATTTCACAACAATTAGCTCAATCAGAAGTTTGTAAATATGGTGCCCTTTCACTCAAGTAGAAATCCAAACATGTGAGGACAAGAGGCTTTTACTCCTTTTCCACTTATACTTCCTACTTACCAAGACCTCTTTTTATTTCAGTGGAGGAATCGTTATAAAACTATAATTATTTAAAATAAAATCCAAGCATAATTATATCAATATTATATATGTATAAATATATATATACACACACACACACACACATATATATAATTTTACCTCTAACCGATCTCACAAAGTAATAAAAAGAAAAATATTAAAGCCCTGGAATTATTTAATTCTTTTTTAAAAAAACTAAATGTTTCCATTTTCTGAAGCACTGTATTTTTCATTTACAGCCATCAGCTAAGTATCTCACAAATGGATCCCAGGTAAGTTTATGTTTACTTGCATCAGACTCTTGAATGCCACCTTCAAAACCCTGTGAGAAGGCATTTTTCTCAGGCACAACCATGTACTGAAACTGCCACGTTAACTTAGTGCAGCCGCAATCCAGGGAGTAAACCGAATATAGAACTTACCTTATTACAGACAATTGGCAAATTGCAGGCACTTTTCAGTTTGCAGCTATCTAGCATAGTTGTTTAGAAATGAACAAAACATCTTTTGCTCCCGTTAGAGAACTGCATATCCAGACTTGGCTTTCTTCACTGCAGAGTGCAGGAGCGTCTGCTCCCCTGCCCTCCCCGGAGAGCAACAGCCTCTTTCCACAGAGCACTTGCTGCTCTGAACTGCAGAGACTTAGAATGAAAGTATGAGGAACCCGTGATGTTTAAGTACCAAGGCTCCTGATTCACAGGATATGACTCAACTCTCAAATCAGTAGGGTTAGAGTTTCCTCTGGCAAAATTGTTGGTGCAGATTACATAACAAACATCATATTTGGGGTCCTAAAATGCTTACAGACTAAATATTAAAAAATTTTCGCATGCTCAATCAAGCACGCATTTTTAGTAGTCAATTTCTTGCCTATGGCACAAGCCACAACCTGAAATGAGAATAATTAAGGCTGCACCACAAAGAAAGTACTCTGCTTGCTCGTGCAGTGAATTAATTTAATGTTATTAACGATGTGTGATCTTGCCAACATCTCCCTGACATAAAGAAAAAAAAAAAGAGGCACGCTAAAGTCACTAGCATTCTCATCAGCGCAAAAACAGTGTGCAGAATGAAGCTCTACTTTAATATGCAAGACGTGACAATCCTACACAACAATAGAATCTCCTTCACTAAACAGATCTCTGTAGTTTGCTGGAGCGTTTTCCCACGGAAACCCTGTCCTACGCGGTCATTACCTTGTGATGCTAGCTCTGCCTACCTTTCCAGCTTCAAGGTCTTCTTTATCTGTTTTATGAACATTTTTAAGGGAAAATAACTAATGACACAACTAACTCCTCTAGTCAATGTGGCAGTGAATTCTGTGCTTCCTCCACCACCTGTTAACCTCGTAACTCTGGGCAGTATTAGTGTTGATCACACATTAAAGCACTGTGTTTGGACACCTCAGTCAATAAACAGTGCACACAGACCTAGCTCGTCAGAGCAAAGTCTACTAGATAAATTAGACCAGTATCACCATCACGAAGGAAAAAAGATGAAAGAACACATGTTAACAACAGTAAATAAGCTGAAACTAGTGCAGGGCTACTAAGGGGAACGAGATTATAAGATTATTGACATTTCTAAGCATATGCATTTTAGTAGTCACCTTAAGAAGGCAAAAATAAAAAGAAACAAAATTTTAACAATATTTACCACAGCAATTGTAAAATATGTGAAATATACTTTTACCATTAATATAATTATTAAAATAATTTTCCACTTTGCACTGGTTTTGTAGATTGATGCATACTTTACACTTGTATTAAATTCCAACAGAGATAGCAACATTCAAGTACATGGAATAATATAAGGCCAGAGTTTAAGGTTTGTTCTGTCTTCAGATATTTTTTTCTCCAGCAAGTCCTTTCAGGGACTGCCTTTCTCCAATTTCTTTCCATTTCATCTTTTCTAATTCATTCACAGTACAATTCCTTCATATTACAATCCAGAATAATCTCCTTTATTCAATTATTTTGCTTATATACCACTTAAAAAATATAAGTAACCTGAGGGCAAGGATCTTGTATTCAGTGTGTATCTCCAGCTACTGGCACTGTGACTGGAATTTAACAAACACTTTAATAAAGAAATACAGTATATAATTTCTGCTATGGATAGGCATATAATAGATTATGATGAAACATGCTTGTGTCATCACTGACTTTTTTGACAATATTTTAAGCAAATGCTTTTCTGAAATGAAAAAAGACTCTTAAATAATATTAGCGATCCTCAGTTTGTGACATGCTTCTTTCTTATATGCAATGTCCAGTATAAGTAAAATATTTTTGTCATTACTCTGCCAAATATTTAAGTAGATATTTGAATACTTTGACCCCTGTGACATAAGTCCAATTACCATTAAGACATCTACTTATCCCTTCTTCCCATAACTCAATAACACCGTACATAAACTCAATGTACACCGTCCACAGAGTCCCAGTGCTAGAGTCAAAGATGGGCATTGACCCACGTTGTGCAATGAGAAATAAACTCTCCCCTTGGCTGACATTGGGAAACAGGGTACATTCGTAGCACGTTAAGCCTGAAAATGTCAGTTGTCATATTTTCTACCACATAATGAGATGTTTTCTGAAAATGAGGCCAGTCAAGGAGAAAACAAAGCCAAATATATGAAAAACAGGTTCCTGACAGCTCGATTGTAATCCCCAGATCTTGTCACACATTAAGTGACATCTGGATTCTGCGGCAATGATGGATATGCCAGAAGAGTCACTGCACAATTGTTTCTAATAGTGAAAAACTGAAAACTCTACCATGAGCCACGAACAGTGGAAGGGTTAAACCAATAGTGAACCAGCCAAACTAGTGAAACCTTGTAGCTTTTTCTGTGTTTTGAAAAAATCAGACTATCTGGACAACTGATAAGCAAAGATCTCTAAGAGATATTAAATGGAAATAAAATATATTATCCCAGTTCTGAGTGCATGAATGTTCATGTGCATATTCACAGACGGAGTCTTGTGGGGTGGGGGGGGTGCTAAATAACAATTGTGGACAGGTAGTTAAGTCTGTGGAAGAAATTTGAAAGAAAGGAGTAATGAAGGGCTGAGATCGAATCAATTTGTGCAGTTTATTATACACTGCATAAATCTTATGAAAGGATTCATATATTAGGTAACTTGAAAAGAATGTTACTTTAAGAATAATTTACTATTTTTTATTTCCATATTTTACTACATTATTCTCACCCTAAGTGAACAACTTTCCAATATCTTTTCAAAACCATGTAACAGAAAGAAAAGTACTCATCTCTGGCCCAATCTCTATTCTTTACCAGCTCTGATCTATGTTTTCTCTGGTTTTTCAGTCTGGCTAAGGGATATGCCAAAGACAGAACAGAGACAAAGATGGGATGGAAAGCAACCAAAACAGACAGCAAGCTATGTTAGGGTCTCCTGCGAAGCTCCTGCTGCTGGCCAAAGCCTGCTTTTTTTTTTTCTTTTCCTCTTGGCCTCTTGCAGGCTCTTTTATTGGCTTCATAAAACACAGCTTAGATTTCCTCAGAAGTAATGTATCAACAGTGTAATGTTTATAATAATACGCCTTATATTGTATCAGCTTAGTTAGCATTGGATTAAAATAAACTTTTTCTTTACTGCTCATGGGAAATTTTCTGGTTTGTGAATTAGGTACAATAATTGTTTTCCTGGGCTTGGGATTGCTTGTCTGCCTGGTAGGTGTGAGTCCCTGAGTTCAATTCCCAGCACCCCCACCCCCACCCCAAATTGCTTTCCTAATTAGCTCAAAATGTGAAACTTTGGTTGATTTCATGGTTTTCCTATATCCTTAAAAACATTTATATTACTTCAGGCATATTCACAATATCTCATGTTTTGTTTCTACAGTGTTCCCTCCTTTAAAATCACACAGAAAAAGATGCTTTGAGTCTGAGGCAGGAGCGAGACCCTTTGGACTTTTAGTGCTGCTAACCAGGATTTAAATTTACATAGGGCTGACAGATAGATGCTAACACTGCCGTCTTGTTCTTAGTGCGCACTTATCCTAGTAGCTTAAACCCTTTAAATAATCAGTTGATAGTCTCCTTCCATTCTCCTCGCCTCCGCTTAAAATCTCATCAGGATGCCAAATTTGCTTTAGGTTTTCTGGAGGAAATAAAACCTTACAGATGCACATGAAGCTTGCATATGCCCCTGTTTACAGCATTCTCTTTTCTCTCTTCAAAGGTACACACTCTCCTGTGTTAATATGTATCACTTTCATAGATCTTTAATACTTTTACTAGATATGTGTGTATCTATAAACAAGAATCAATTAGCATGTCTTAGCTTTATAAAATGGTATCATAATATATAGTATTTAATTTCATTAAATCTTTTTTAACAGTCTCTTCTTGAGGTTAACATATAATTCTATATAGTTGATTCTTTTTCACTTTGTGCAAAATTACAATTTATGTAACCATTCTCTTATTAGTAGACATTTAGGTCATTTCTAATCTATTATTATTATCAATGCATTCTAATTTTTATATATGTGCAAAAATTACTCTGAGGGTGAATAGTTAATAACAGAATTGTGGAGACAATACGTACGACCTCTTTTCTAGATACTAACAAACTACATCCCAACACAATTAGATCAGCTCCAAGTTTGGCCAGCAGAGTATGAAAATCCTTGTTGTGCCAGGATTTTGCAAACCATCTCCACTGTACTGATATTTCAGATGGTGAAGTATCAAGTCTTGCTATCTGACTAGAAATTGTGATTTGTGTTTAGCAAAGAATCTCAATGTATTAATTTGGATTTCCCTGATACTACATTCATTATTATTAGGAGCCTTTTTTTACTGGGTTGTTTTTATTTCTTTTCCATATTTTTGAGAGATCTTATTTGAGTTCTAGATACAAGTATAGTATACAAATACCTTTTGTTTTAACAATTTCCTATAATGTCATTTGCTTTTTCTTTCCAGTACCAGGGGTTGAACTCAGGGCCTCATGCATATTAGGTAAGCTCTCTACCACTGAGCTACATCCTTAGCCCTGTGGTTCTTTTTTTTAATTAAAAATTTTTTTTTCTCAGTTACCAATATTTCTTGCATTACAAATATGAAAATTGATTTTTTAAAAAATTATTTCTAGAGCATTACCAAACATGCCATAAAACTACCAAAAATATCTAAAGAGGATCTGAGATTACCCACTCCTTCTGAACAGTTCAGTTCATCACACAGTGCACACCTGCCATGCTTCCAGACCGCGCCAGAGGGTATAAACGTGAAGCAGTGCATGTGCTCTGAATGAGGGAAAGCTCCTGTAAGCAGACTGATGATGACCCAGATGAGGTGATGAAGAAATGGAGAAGTAACCATGGACCTGAGGCTGAGCTAGTGCATTCCTTAACAGAGCTTTAAAAAGATAATGGAGTTACTGTAAGAAATCCATATAGGGCTGGGGATTTAGTTCAGTGGCTCAAGAACTTGTCTGGTGAGTGCGAGGTCATGAGTTCGATCCCCAGTACCAAAAAAAAAGAAAAGAAATCCATACAAGCAGCTATGGATAATGAGAGAAGAGAATACATTACACCTTTTATTCAAAGATGATTCACAAAATAAGTGGCCAGATTTGCAGTAGCAGACACCTGAGACTGAGCTTTATATTTTCTCAAGGAGTTTAAACTTGGTTTATTTAGAAGATTAATAAGAACTGCAGGGGAAGGCAGGTTATTTTCACTTGAAGGAAAAATACTTTTTCTACTTTTGCTGCTTTTTAGGGAAAAAAAAATGATCTATAGTCCTTAGGAGTCATAACAAATGGTATACACATCTTGCTAATGAAATTAGTCAGAATCTATAAATTAAAGCTAAAATAAATTCTTGTTATTAAACATTGATGGGTAATTACCTGTAAGCAATGTATAAAAATTTGTTTCTTTTGTAAATTTAAATTTTCTTATTATGTTTCTCAATTTATGTTGTAACTACATCCTTTAAGAAACCTAGAAAATAGACTGCTTAATATTTTTAACCCAGAAGCAAAAAAGTCTTTGGAACTGGTAGTAGCACCCATCAGCACCATGTATTTCTTAAGGATCGCAGCCATTCCACTTCCCTGAAGTCCCAACATTTACACTTCAGCACTCTAACCCTCTAGGACTTATACACCTAAATGTGTTTTCCCTACTGGGAGGTGACAGTGAAATGAATCTGAAAATGAGAAATAAGACCACATGAGAATTAAGGTTTGAAACAGAAATATAACAGGTCAGAGCATAGGTAAATGAACTGTCAGAATAACACAGACTCCAGTGTCTGGAGACATACACATTGCTAACAGGTAATGACACCAACAGCCTGGACGCTGTGAGGATCACAGTGAACTGAATGAAGGGTAGAACTCAAACCCATGTAGAAAGGATCATCTCAGCCAATTTCCTGATGATTAACCAGATGTGAGAAGAGACCAGATCTCCAGGATTTTCAAGAAAAGTTACACTTCTGGGTTGTTACATAAATACTCCTGGTTTTCAAATCTTAGTTTTCACAGGGTATGAGACAAATAAAAGGTTTGGGGAGCCGGAGTTGCAGACCTTGAGGCACAGTGACAACCTGGTGAAAGCACTGGTTCCACCTGTGCAAATGATGTGTCAAATCTATATGATGCAGTACAGACTAGGAAACATTTACAAAGCAGCCCCAGAAGCCAGCCTGCACAGTACCATTCCTGTGGCAGGATGCCCTAGGCTGGTGGCCCGGCCCTTCTTTCTGCGGACTGGCCTCTCTAAGTGCATTCGACTGCAAGTCCAAGAGCAGTGTGCCGTCCTGATTCCACACTCACCAACCTGCTTTCTGAATTTAGGATCTTGCAGCACGCCTTCAGGGAGAACTGGCTGGAAACTTGAGGGATTAGAGGAATAACTCAGCAGCTGCCTCTCATTATAAATGAATAAATGGGCTGACTGGCTAGAGATTTGCTCATGTGCTATAAAATGGGCTGGGCACGTGAGCTGTTCATTTCCCAGCAGTTTCACTTCCCGTTGTAAGTGGGATACCAGCATTCGGACTTTGCACATCAGTTTATGTGCTCTGTTAGTCTGAGCCCAGCCGTGGAGGAGAGATGTGAATCCTAACTGCTGACAACTGTGGTTGCTGGACCGATGAGACTTTGGATGGTGGTGAATTCCCCAACACAGAGCCACCTCCCAAGGCCAGCTGGGATCTTAAGTAATGCATCTTACATCCTGACCTCCTCTCACTCCACTGGCATGGCCATCCATTTCAAAGGAGTCTTACTTGATTCTGGAGAGACCCAGAAACAACTTAGAAAAGTGAAGTTACCAATTAAAGGTAAATGAAAAGAAACAGAAAGCTCACAGATTAAAACTTACATTTTTAATCACTGGAACTATGGAACAGGCACTGGGGTGTGTGCTTGCCATACACCTTTCCACTTACTCCTCAGAAACCAAGGGAAATTCACACTACCTTGAGAAATTATTCCACATTACAAAGTAGAAAAATGATTGCTAATGGAGGCTAAGTAATCTATCTGTACCTATCTAACAAGCAGCAAAGTTGGGATTACACTACACCCTGTTGTTTGTATACATTTTTTCCTTTCTTTTTTTACACAATACGTAACTAGCACTCATTATACCTACTCATTAAACAGTTCTAGGTACTTCACTAATATTAAAATATTTATTTCTACTAATAATGTTTTAAAAACTACACTAAACATTCCCACTGTGATGGAGAAACCAAGGCAAGCAAAAGTTTAGTAATTTGTCAAAGATCGTACAGGTACGTGATAGGTGGCATAACCAGGATTTGAGCTCCAGGAAGCAGGCTCTCAAACTCTTAGCTACTGCTAGAGAGACGTGAGGAAGACTCCAATTTTAAATATTAATTTTAATACTCCTGTAAGTACAGTTCTTCAGAATGATAGGTGAAAACACAAGGGAAAGAAATCTCATTATACCATTTCTCCTTCTTATATGCCAATTATAAGAACTATAATCCCTCTCTTGTATTTGATAGCTATGAAGTAAGAAACCACAATAAAATTTACAGATCTGAAGACAATTATATTTAGGGGATATGCCCAAGAAGGATGATAAGTTTAAGTCTGAACCTTTTACCCCTCTTTAGCGTAGGGAGGAAAAAAGAGCTTTTTTTTCCACTTCTGTATTCAGAAATGCTGAGAGATAAAGTTTGGGAACTGTAAAATGAAGCAAATATTACAGAGTTTCAGTTACAAATCATTTCTCCTAGAAACTGAGCAAGTTTAATTTCAGAATAAAAATGCATTGAACATAAAGAAGTTGATGTGGATACCTCCTACTTGCAACTGAACTTTTTGTTATACCTAAAGTGGAACTTTCAGATCCATAAATTCTTGACTTTATTATGAATAACACTTTGGAATTGATTTGATAAAAATAACACCTTCTGACTCATTGTAAATGGGAAAGAAGCTCTTCTTTCAGTGAGGAAAGGACTTACTGATTCCCACACCACTCAACAACTGAGTTAGATCTGTTCAGTCAGGGACTAAAAAGAGAACTCAAACCTGAGCCCAGAGCTCCCTTCCCTGAAGTCCTCCATATGCTCTGTTCCCTTCCCAATTGATTTAGTTCATTAGCTGCTTGCGCAATCCATCTACTGTTGAAGGGAAGAGGCAGCATGCCACAGACCTGGCTCCTTCTGAGCTAGCTCTGAATAATAAGGGCAGTACCTGTAGTATTACTTTCCTTCAGCCCTGGATTCTCCACAAGCAGTCCAGTCTTTTTGCTCACCACAATTTACGTGATCTGGTTATGAAAACATAGCTCATTCCCCTGCAATCTGACCTCCCTAGATCTTTAACACAGCCCCAACCCCAAGCCCTTCCTGCTCAGATCCATCTGTTTTCATCTTTGCCTGTCTGTCTCCATTCTCTCATTGGCTGTTTCCATTCTGCCTTTCATGATACTCATATTCTCTCTCTCTCTCTCTGTCTGTCTGTCTGTCTGTCTGTCTCATACTGGGAATTGAACTCATGACCTTGCACTTGCCAGGCAGGCACTTATGCCGCTCAGCTAAACCCCCAGCTTTCATGATTCTCTAATCAAAAGGTGTTAATGGGTCTTAAAGCAACTAGTTAAGGAAATATTACTGGGAGATTAAGAGGGAATATTTAATGGATTTAACTGGACTGTTGAGTTTATAGGCAGTATCTTTTGCAACATTTAAGACTGACAAGATCTCCCCAACAATCTCAAAAGAATGCTTCACAAATTCTCTTCATTAAAAAAATGGGTTTCTAAGCACAGCATGCTAAGAGTTTATCTCAAGGCATTTCATAGGGACCCTAAAATACAAAGGAATCATATTGAGGATGTGGGTTGATGTGGATTTACAGAAAAATTTAACACATATTTGAGAGAGCTGTTCTAGTGTGGGAATTACCAATTTGTACTAAAAGACATGCAGATAGTATAAAATTAAAAAGTGACTTTGGACACCCAACATTTCACACACAGCACGTAAGCTGAGGCTATTTTATTGAAAATGTAATGTTCTGTCTGCTTCTAGTAAAAGATAAAAGTTCAGTAAAAGGACAGATCACGGAGAGTGGAACCAAGAGTGGCAAAGGACAATTCCCACTGAAGGCCAAAATACTACCACAGAAGCTGGTGACATGAGCATGGATGGTTTCTGTTATTGTAGTGGGCAGTGACCTATATGTAACTTCTGTCCCCTTGTCTTTAGTGGATGTGTCTACTGCAGCTTCCCAGTACCTGTCCTGCCACTGAGAGCCGGAATTTGTGGACCATAAATATATCTTCAGTTCACAGTTCCAGAACTATGTCCAAGAAAAGATATCTTCACTTGCACCTTAAATGATAAGCACCTGGCTGTAAGCAGATGTTGGGATGTCAGAGTTGGGGTGGGGTTAGGTAGATTTTGAACACTAGGAATGTGGAAGTATAACTGCAGGGTTGGGTATGGAAGATTGCATTTTCCAAAGATGGCCACCAAAATCTCTCCCATTCTGAATGTTTTTCTATACTATTAGCTTGATATTTCTCCTATCAAAAGGACAGGTCTAGGTTCCTTCCTCCTGAAGCTTGATAGGATGGTGACTACAACAGAATTGAAGGCTAGATCATAAAAGCTAACACAGTATTCATCTAATTCTTTTGAGGGCTTCTCATAGGATCCAGCATTCCACAAAACAGTTGAAGAAGTCCACATGAAGAGAAATCCAGAGCCCCAACCTACAGTTCCACCTAAGCTCCAAGCCAACAACCAGCACTAATTTGCCCAGTGTTCAAAGGAAACATTTTTAACGATGCTTCTCTAGTCCTCAACTGAGTCCTCCCAATGCAGAGATTAAGGCATTGCCAAGCCCTCCCAAAATTTCACACTTATGGTTGAGACCTAAAATGTGTCCCCAGTGCCTTGTGTGCTTGGAAGGAGATGGATTATGGGAGTACTATGTTCATCCAGCGTTTATCCATTGATGAGCTCAGTAGCTGACCACGCTGTTAGCAGGTGGACGACAGGGTCTGTGATCCCGAAAGGTATATATTGGCCCTGACGACACTCTTTTGCTTCTTCCTGTGTGTGGTGGGCAATTTTTCATCTACCATACACCTCTTCCATGCTGTCTCTACCTTGAAGCCTGCCAACCATAGACTGAATCCATCGAACAAAATAAATATCTCCTCCTTTAAGTTGTGAGTGTTAGGTGCTTTATACCAGTGATGAGAAAGTAGCTAATACACACTGATGAATGAAAAAATATAATGATGTTGTCTTAATCCACCGAGCTGGGGAAAGGTGCTATATAACAATAAAGATATCTTTTCTACTTCTGGCCTTGCCAGGTGGCTTCTATTTCTCCTCATTCTTCATGAATTTTTAGAAAATAAATGTATTTGAATCATATTCTAGACCTTCCTTTTTCCCTGTTTAAAATTCTACCATGAAACTCTAAGCACATGGAAGTCATAAATTATTTGTTAAGATTACAGTAGCATAAAAATTCACTGAGTAAATCAATTATCAAAATATTTTGTTCTTAAAATTTCAATAGGTTCAATAATGGAACCCTGAATTATGAGAAGTGGATTCTGTAGAACTGAGTTGCCATTTCTGCTAATTGAATTAAATTTAATTAAATATATAATTTAATATATATATTAAATTTTCAAATGCCAAACTATTTTGTACTTACTAATTGAGAAACATCCCTGATGAAAACAACTTACGACTAAAGATATACAGTGTGAAAAATCACCACACATTTCTTCACAGGCAGATGACATACTGTTTTGCCTAAACTTTAATAGCTTGATTTTGGTAAATACTGAACTATAACTATAAACAGAGTTCTTCTAGATCACATAAAAGTATAGCATTACAAGAAATTTCCAATATTTTGAGAATAGTAAGAGCTCTCCCAATTTTTAAAAATTTCATATTTTTCTGTTTAAAAATGTACTCTGTATTTTATTCTTGGCCCTTTCTGATGCAATTCTGGAAATCCTCTTTCATGAGCATCTTTGTGAGGTGTGATCATAAATACGGTAAGTGGTGCTACTAAGTCCCCTCCAACAGAAAGGCGGGTTTTTAAAAGCATTGCAATGGGTGCTCCCCCTGCCCCGCCATCTTATTCTTTGTATCTAGCACCATGAAACTTCTGGATTTTCCCCAAAGTGAAAATGACCACATTTTGACTCAAGACCTTAAGGCAAGCAGAGCAGTGTGATGAAGACACGCAGAAAGGAGGATTTGCAGAATTGCTTCAGAAAGCTGCAAGAACAAGGGGATAAGTATGTTTGACGCAAGGCAAACTTGGGGGGAGGATTAATGACAATATGTCATCTATTGTAATACATTTTTAAAATCCTGAGATACCATATTTTTTGATCATGCCTCATCTTACCTTAGATTTTGGCAAGGTTGAAGACTGATGAGCCTGAAGTCAATGATTCTGTTGGACATTAGCTAAACTTAAAGTCACTGAACAAATTAATTACTGTGTCAGGTAAGGAAATAGAGAATGGTGGAGATGCTAGACCTGAAACAAGGCTCAGAGGGGAGTGAGAAAAAGTCTGTAGGTTCCTTGTCCCAAAAGGTGACCAGACCTGCATGAGGAAGCTAGCTAGTAAGCAGGTGGGACCTTAGGCACCCTGAAAAGAAACGTGGGGTGAGAACTAAGGTGATTTAAAGCTAATTAAGAGATACAATATTTCTCACACACCTGAAAAGGCTCATTCAAAAGTGTCACGACCTCAGCGAAAGAAAATTAGAAAAGTGCATGGAATATTCAATATCCCCATGTGCAAGACTGGGACTTCTTCTAGCAAATTTCTGACAGGATTAGGGGGCATTTCAATAGCTTCTTAATGGGCTCATTAAAAGGATATGAATGCCCTCATCATGCTTGGTGAGATAAACTAAAAAAACTTTCATTCTCAGGCAGACAGGAACTTCTATTATCAATATATTTATATATCCACAAAAGGAATAAAGCAGTGTATCCTCAGTTGTTAATGACAGAGAACCTTCCAAGTGACTTGATCATGGGCTAAGCTTTGCTGGGAATCTTAAATGTAGCGAAGAAAAAGAAAAAATGAGTCAAGGTCCATGAAGCAAAGGATAAAAGCAAGAGGAAGGGAAAAGCAGAGTGCTGCTTCAAGATTTGCTGAAGAACATGGGTCTGCTTAAAAGATTTTCCATAAATGGAAGAAGTTCCAATTCTTTCACTAGTCTGAAGCAAAAAAGCTTTTAGTATCTTACAGAGGTACATGAAATAAATGGGAGCTGAACTTCAGGAACAAAAGCTAAATACCATAAAAGGCTTGAAATACTTTTTCTTAGAAAGGACAGGATTTTAATTGTATCAAGTCGCCTTATGAATATGGAATGGATCAAAAAAAGAGTAAGTTGAACTGTCATAATAGCTCCCCAACACATCAGTGAATATTATACCATTCTGAAATACCTAAATATATATCTATATTTTATGTGGATCATAGTTCTATATTTTTATATCACACTGTTTTAAAGAGTTTCAATAAGAGCTCAAGTTACATAATTTTGTGTGAGTCCACTATGCTTCTGTATTTTTGTAGTGTTTAAATGCATTATGCATTGCAATTTTTCCAACATACAGGTATGGTGTTTTACAATGATGGTAAATCACTCTAGTAGCTTTCCCCCTGATTTTATTAGCAATCATTGTCAATTTGTGCATGTTAGAAAAACTCTGAAACATATAGGTAACAAAATAAATATTGCCTGTAATATCAACTCTTATGACCAATTCATCCTAACATATTTTTGACCTTAACAAATATTTATGAGCACTTCCAAAATGCCAGGCCCCTGTTTTAGATGGCAGAAATTTCATTCTTTCAGGGAGAAGAGAGCAAAAATAAATCTACAAAGGAACAAATAATATGAAATACTAAAAATACAATGAAGAGTAAAATGGTTTAATGTGTTAGTGACTGAATGACAGGTGGGGCTAGGAAGAACTTAAGCTAGCAGAGAATAGTGGGTCACTCAGACAAGGTAACTTGGTCAGAGAACCAACTGAAGAAGAGAACCAACTGAAGAAAAGAACCAGGCATGGCAAGACCAAAGGAAAGATGGCACAATCATTTCAGGAACACAGAACAACATGGGAATGATTTTTTTGGACTAAAAGAAATAGAAAGAAGATCAGCATGACTCGATCCTAGAAAAGAGAGACAAAGTCAAGGGAGAAGGGTTTGGAAAGGTGCACAGGCCATGATCATGTAAGACCTTGGAAATAATGGAAAAGAAGTTGGATTTCATTTCGGTTTGCATTGTGGGAGTTACGGGATCTCTTCTAGAAAGAACTGCTCTGTACAGGTGAGACCACAGCACATAAGAGTGAAGGTGAGTCTACTTGTCAGGAAGGAGCTACAGAAGTTAAAGTAGCACAGATGAAGGAGTGGTAAGATTTGGGGAGTATTTTGGATACAGGTCACATAAATCACTATTAAGAGAGACCAAAATATGAAGAAAAAAAAGAGCTCAAAGGTTATACTCAGGGTTTTGGTCTGAACAACTGGGGACACAGTACTTCTATTTACAGAGTACCAAAAGGTCATAAGTAAAGTTCTTTTTCACACAGGGAGAAGTGCATTATCAAAAGAAACTTTTCTGTGTTTGGTTAGGCACCCTCAGAGACATGATTAGATTTGAATTAGTATCTGAAATTTCTGATATATTTTTCTTTATCCAGCTAAATGGTTTCTGATCTCTTAACTTTTTTATTTGTTTGGTAAGGTCTTATTTTGTGGATCAATGGTAGGTTTACTTTTTAATAATATAAAATCACATTTTTGTGGTGCTGTGATGATCATGTATTATAAATCAAGATAAATATGTTTCCAACCAAGTAATCTTAAAAATTCCCAGATTGAGCCATATTTATATGGATTGGCCACCTTTGTTTCTTCTTTTGTTATGGCTGACTTGGGTACCTTGCTTATGTTCCAATGTGTGCAATACTAGTGAGGTTGTTTTCTCATTGACTAGAAAATAATTTTTATATTAAGAATATTAATCTTTAATGTGTAGATAACCTACACTTATCATTTCTCTTTCAATTTTTAGTTTTTCATATGCAAAAGTATTTAATTTTTACACTAATGTATGGTATTAATATTTCTCCAGCATTTTGTTGTGTTTATAGTGCTATGCCAGCTAAATATCCATCTATATTTACTTTGAAAATTTACCTTCAGTTATGGTTTCTGTCTGAATGTCCCTCCAAAGCTTCATGCAGTCATGAGAGGTGGGCTTTTTGGAAGCGGCTGAATCCAGAGTTTGTGACTGGTTCATTGTCTGGTACCAGGATTGGGGTGTGAGTGCTACACCCACCCTAATGTGCATATCCTGCATACAATATAAGGGAGGAAAAGAGGCTTGCTCCTGCTCCCTTTTGCTTTTGTTGTTTTTGCTGTCTTCTGGCACCATGAACTGTTGCCCCTCTGCCATGTGCCACTCTGCCTTCAATCCAGCTGATTATAGACTGAAATCTCTACAAACTATGAGCTAAATAAATCTTTCCTTCCTTTGGATGTTGTGTATTTTGTCTCAGCAATGAGAGAAAAGTAAGCACCTTCTCAACCCATTTGAGACTAAGTCATTATTCCTGAAATTTTTTTTCCCTATGGGCTTGGGTCCCAGAGACTTGGTCCTCTGCTTTCGCAGGAGTAACTGCATTATTGCTGAAGATTCCACTTCTGAGTGCTCTGTTCCAAGATTTTCACTGCTGACACACTGAGAGACAGAATCACCTGATAGCTAGAGATGTTGTCATTTCATTATCACACATTCCAGAAATGAAAGCATCGGATCAATTCAAAACATCAAATCAACTCATTAGGGGTGAAAGCAAAACAAAACCAACCATGCAATGAAAAAGAGGAAGGACTAAAATTGAATACAAATATAAGTTAAACTAACAGTTTTTCAAGCAGTTCACATAGCTACATAGAAAGAATGCTAATTCCAAGTATTTCCATCAAAAGGAGCCAGGTATTCCTAAATAAATGTCTGATATCAAGATACAGGGAAAGCACAAAATGAGTTTAGGCTTTTTATTCAAGCAAATAGTGGTTCACAATTTGATATTAGGTCACGATGTAAAAATCCATGATCCAACTTGAACAGCATCATACTGGGAAGTAACTAAAAAGCAAAAACAAACTCTAAGTCTCCAAGGGTACTTGAGAGAGCAAGAGAAGGCAGGCAGAGAAAAGCTCTAATTTTGCAAAAGAATTTCAGTTAGTGAACACACAATGAATGATAGACTTCAAAATTTTTTAAAACATTAAACAAGTTACAAAAATTAAACAGAAAGACAAATCCCAATACATTTGAGTTATATATCCTGAAACAAAACCATCTAATTTCAAAATGAATTGCATTTCCTACCAAGAACAAAATAGCCCACAAAGAAGGGAAAACATCTTGTTTCTTTTGATTCAGTTGGGCTGAGAACAGTTCAGATCGCACATAAACAACCTCCAATCTGAACCAAAATAACAATGTTCCTGTACTTATGTTTTGTGTACAATCACCAAGTGAGGATTCTAAACTAGAACCAAGGGTGTGAGGGAATCTCTACCTCCCCCACCAACACTCCAGGCAACCAGCTTGCTTCTCACTGGAGGGCAGGCAGAGACTATGCCCCAAACAAGACGTGCTGAGCGGGAAGTCCACCTGGCAGAGAAAGAATCTAGAGCCAGGGTGAGTGGGTTTAATTAGTGACCTCCTCCTCCTGCAGCTCCCAAGGTTCCTGCTGGGGAGACTTCCTGCTGTTAGGACTTCCTACTGGCCATAGCTTCAACAGCAAAGAGGAAATGGAGATCTGGAATTATTCATTAGCAGGCTGAAGACTTACACTATGGAACACCTGTCAAACACTAAACAAATAGCTTCAGTAGTTTCTAAAATCAGGTGATTGATGGACAGTATAGCTGTTCTTTGTAACCTTACAAATAACACAGTGTTTTACCACTAGATCAGATGTTCTTTTAAGGCAGAGACTTTTTCGCCTCACCACTTGTGGTCAAATGTGGACGTGGCCATGGAGTCCTACTCCTTGCGTTTACACACAAATGTGTTCTGGAGCTCCTCCTCCTAAGAAGTAACTTTACTTTCCCTCCCCTGGAAGGGAGGGAGGCCTTGGGTGCTGTTTTGAATGATAGCATGCATCTAACGGAATGCTGTTTTAATTCCTAGAGCAGTTTCAAGAGACTTTCAAACCCTTGCAGACCTGCCTATGTGAATCATTAAGGTAGCCAATGGCAGCATGAGAGACCCAGTGACTGACAGACAGACAGACCATTTCAATGATGAAGACAACAGCTGAGCCTGTCACCCTCAGCTGACTCAAAAGCGAGCTGCAGATGCAGGAGGGAGGCAAGCCAACACCAGAAGACAAGCTCTGCTCAGCCCAGCCAAAATGCCAACTTGTAATAGGGGCTAAATAAATGACTGTTATGTTAAGCCCCAAAATTGAGGAGTGGCTTATTCTGCAGCAAAGGCAAGCAGATACAACACTATCCCTACCTAGTGACCACCACAGCACTAAGTATTCAAAAGGTACACCTCAAAAGTTGGATGGGTATGTCAAATAGGTTAGTTGATCCAGTGTAATGCCCATTTTGTGCCATGCTGTACTAAGTACTAGATATTAGATGTGGTCCCTGCTATCATGGAGCTCTGGGGGAGGCAAAAGAAACAAATAGTCATGTGGTATTTATACCAAAAATGGTAACATTTCAAAATGGTAAATTTAGGGAACTGACAGAGATGTTCAGAGCCCAGGATAAGTGCAAGCAACAGTGGAAGTTCTTGAGGAGGTCACACATTGGCAGAGTGAACTGAGCAAAAGCAGAAGTGTGATAGTACTAACTCTCTAAGGCAAGAGGATCACAAGTTCAAGTGCTGGCTGGGCAACTTAGTAACGAAAAGAGAGACCTTGTCACTATAATAAAACATAAAGAAGGGCTGGGGATGTAGCTCAGTATAAAGGCCTCAGTTCAATCCCCAGTAAAATAAATTCATTCATTCATTCATCTATGCATCCAAGCAAAAACAACTAGATGAAGTCTTAGAGTTGGGAGTGTGGGTACATGTGTACTGCACAGATACAGAAGGTGTAGGAAGGCTTAAAATTAAACAGGGCTGATTTAGGAGAGAGAAGACTGACTTCTAGTAGCCAGTTTAATTACCAGCTATGTTAATCTCAGGAAATTACTTCACTTTTCTGTCTTAGTTTAGTTATCAGCAAAGCAAAATATGAATAGTGCTTAGCCCAGAGGGTTACTCTGAAGAATACATAGATAATCTACGGAAAATGCTAGCAAACTGCCATCATATAATACACACTTCCTAAAAGCTATTGCTTTGTTTTATTGCTTTGCCGTCACAAACACGTATTTATTTGGACTTAAAATATTTCAATGAAGTTGAAAGTAAGTCCTAATCAAATCATTGAATAGTACAAATAGATACATAAATCTTAGAAAGAAAAAATTATTCACTTGAAATTTTATATTGCGTGTTTCTGTAGCAAATTGAGTAGTTTATTATTTTTAAAAAGTGAATAAAATTGTAAGCAAAAGTAGCAGTAATTAAGATAGGGTGGTGTGAAAAAATACAGCAGATACATGAGCCAGCAAATGGCAAATGTGACCAAAGTATTACGTGCTAGGGCCAGGGCTGTGATCAATGAGGCAGGAGAACGAGTGTGTGTCAGCCACAGAGGACCTCACAAGCAATCAGAGTCTGGGGTTCATTCCAAGTGCATTGGGCAGCTATGGCTACTCTCATTTGGAATTAGCATGGGTGCAGTTTCCTTGCAAATACAAAACATACATATGCTATTTAAGTGGGGGTGAGATGAGACCATTTCATGTATTCAGCAATGATTTTTGAGTGCCTTCTTAGATCAGAACTTCTCCAACACAGGTGGTTCCAACTAATAAGATCCAGGTCCAGCTCTCAGAGGGTTTCTAGGTTACTTGATAAGATAATCTTAAAAGCAAATTTCTACAACTAAATATTCCCTGTTGTGACAGGGAAAAGAATCAAGCTCTAGGAGCATAATGTGTTGGAAGTACTAATTCTTGGAGACAGAGAGGGACAGAAAAATTAAAGACAATGTTTTAAAGGGTACAATATGAGCAATACACTGAATATTGTGTAACCCACTCTGTCCATTTCTATAATCTCTTATTTCTCTTTATCTCACTCTCTCCTAAAAACCTCTCCACCATATCACAGTTTCACTTTTACTCCTGCATCTATCTACTGCCTGCAATTACTAACATCAACTCTTTAGGTGCCAATTGTAAAAACACAATACAATTAGTTATAATATTTTATAAGTTTGGTTCAATAGAATTAGATCATAAACATTCTATATTTACACGTAATCCCACCCCATGTCCCAGAAGTTAAATACAACTTCCTTTCTCTATTGCTAACTGGTGCCATTATGTCCTCCATAATTCATGTGCTAACGACCTGGTTGCTAGTTGATGGGCTTTTTGGAGAATGACTGGCTCATAAAAGCTCTAACTTTATCAAGTGGATTAATTCACTGATGAGATCATAATTTGATGGCATTTTTGGTAGGTAATAGAAAGAGAAGATGGGACAAATTTGAAGGCTTATGGAGTTGCAATCTTGTAGACCTTAACTGGTTCCCAGCCCTGACATCCTGGTTCTTTTCCTTTGTCTGCTTTCCAGCTACCACGACCTGAGCAGTTCCCCTCTACCGCATACTCCATGTCTACCATGATATTCTGCCTCACAGTTCGCCTGGAATCAAAGGAAGGAAGTAACCATGGGCTGAAACCTCTGAACTCAACAGCCACAATAAACATGTATTTCCTCCTTTAGTTGTTTATAGCAGGTATTTCAACAGAGTAAATGAAGCCCAATTAACACTATCCCCACACATAAAATAGGTCTCTAAACTCTGTTATTAACCACTCAGCCAACTTAGCAAAACACTAGTTCTCCATTTCCAAAGTTTGAGATTTTACTCAATGTCAGATTATATGTTAGAAGCCATGTTCCTAAAATTTTAACTTTAGAAGAGTGTAAATCCATAATGCAAACTTTTCAAATTTAAAAGGCAACATGAAAAATATCTGATAGCTTTTGCTACATGGGTTACTATATATTGACAAGAGCAATCACTTCAATACACAGGAGTAAGCACGCGCCCTAGTGTTTGCACAGTGACATACTGGGAATTTTTCCTTGTGAAACTATCTTTTAAATCATCATATTTTTATTTGGCTTGCATTTATCTACACCACAGTGGACACTTGGATTACTCTGACTGTTTTGGCTTATAGTGGATGTCAAGCTCCACTATAGGAACATTCACAAGAAAGGGATAAGAACGGTAGGACTTCTTATACCAAAAGATCTCTGCAGTCATAAAATTTCTGGCTAGATTGGGAAAGTCTGACTATCCTGTTCAACACTAAGTGACCATTCCTTGCCTTTGTAAACCTCTCTTCTCAACTGTCCATTTAAAAAGGCAGGACAGGTGAGATTCTGATGACTGAAATGCACTGAGTTCCTCTATTGCCATTATCCATTATGAAAAAAATGTACTTGGTTCTACATATCCATCTGTCCTACTTAATGCTACCCCAAATTCTGGTATAAATTTCCTAAAAATACATATTTTGTGTAATTCTCACACTGAAGTTAATCTCACTCCAGAAGCTACTTCAGCAATCATTTAGTAAACTGTGGAACTGGGAACTGAGCTCACGCAGTCTAGTTTGAGAGTCTGTGCACTTAATCACTACATTACAGGATCACCATCAAATTGAGAGTATTATCATGGTATCCTAAACCACACAGGGAGAAGAGCTCAGGGTAAATTACCTATTATTAATATAGTTTGACTCTGGGTGCCTATGTGCATGCATAAATCTATCATGTGTATAAGACAGGTTCATATCACACATACACACACTCTCCAAATGGAGCCTTGAACATGTTACTCAATTCCTAAAACACTAAACCTACAAGGAGCAAATAGCCTAATGGAAGGAGATTAATCTCATTCCTAATTTACAGTCTATTTTACATTTATGATCTGATATCAACTGCTGCCAGTCTTTTATTTTGTAGTATTTTCCTAGCCTCTTTCTGGAGAACTAGAACTCCCCTCTCAAAGATTTGGGCAGAACTCACCACAGATGGGCTGTCCCTGATCCAGGTCTGACCAGAAAACACTTCTGTTTCATATGAAGTTATGGGCTCAAGAATGTGAGGTTGTTCTTGCAGGCAACCAGCACAGGCAGAGAGCCAGCAGATCAACCTCTGCCTGCCGGCCGTTGTCACCAGAAAGCTGCTTCCTGCAGGCAGCTGGTGTGGCAAGAGAGAGCCAGCAGAATCACCTCCATCGCTGCCACCAGGAGGCTCCTTCCGTGGGCAGCTAGTGTAGGCAGAAAAAGCCTGCAACTTGATCTCTGCCTGCCAACCGCCACCACCAGAAGCCTCCTGCCTGCAAGCAGCCAGCGCAGCAGAGAGAGCCAGCAGATCCACCTCCGCCTGCTGACCATGGCCACCAGAAGGCTGCTTCCTGCAGGGAGCCAGCAGGAGCAGGGACACGCAGCCAGGAAAGCCCTGTGCACCCCACCCATGGAAGGACAGCCAAGGTAGGAAGTGCCTGGGCCCCACAACCAGTTTGTTGGGAGGAACCCAGGAGAATGTCAAGATGAAGGAGCAAAAGGCAATCTCAGACCTCCAGCCCACACAGAACAAGTCTGGGAGATACAGTCATGGAAGAAAATGGAAGTCACACTCCTGAAATCTTTGAGAGGATACGAACTGAAGTAAAGAAACAACTTCATGAGATTATAAAAGCAATCAAATCAGAAATGTTGTCTCAGGTTAAAGAAGAAATCACAAACATAATGAAAGAAATGTTCAGCATATCTAAAGAAGACATAGGAAAAGAAGAGCATAGGAAAATGATGGAAATTTTGAATGAACAACATAGAAAGGAATTACAATGCATGAATAGATTCAAAGAGATATCCAGGAAATTAAAAAGTCAATCGAAAGCTAGCAAAACTGCTGGAAAGAGACTGAAGATAGACTTTCAAACCTTGAAAATAAGATTGCAGCTAGTGATTCTGAAAGGAAAGATCTCTTAAAAATAATACAGAATCAGGAAATAACGGCTTCAAAGAAGCAAAGAAGCATAACTTAAAGAGTGATAGGTGTAGGTGAAGAAGCAGAGGTCCACACAAACAAAATTAAAAGGCTATTTACAGAAAAGGGTAAATGATCTGGCACACAGAGAAGTGAGGCATATAGTACTCCAAATAGCCATAACCAAAGTAAATTTATACTCAGACATATAATAATCAAGATCCCAGAAATTCAGCACAAGAACAGAATATTAGAGAAAAGAAACAGATAACCTATAAAGGTAAACCAATCAGAATCCTGGCAGACTTGTCAACACAAACCATCAAATCAAGAAGAGTTTGGAATGAAGTGTTTCAAATCCTGAAAGAAAACAACGTTCAACCTACATTGATGTACCCTGCAAAACTCTCTTTCAAAACTGATGAAAAAATAAGATACTTCCATGATAAAGAACAACTGAAGGAATTCATAACCACCAAACCAATCCTACAGAGAGTGTTAAAGGATATTCTAGAGAGAGATAAAGATGACCACTGTTGCAGGAATAGCAGCAGAGGAGGATCGCCACACAAGACAGGCAATTGAATGAAGGGGAAAAGTGGAGGGCCAACAGCAGGAGGATAGCATGGTACAGACAAACCAATATATGCTGGTTGTAACCATTAATGTAGATGGCCCCAGGTCAGCAATTAAAAGAAACACAGGGAGAGTGGATCAAGAAACAAGATCCATCAATATACTGTATACAAGAAACACATTTCACTGGAAAGGAAATTCATGGACTGAATTGACAGGAATACCATTTCTAACAGGCTTCTACTCCAAAGACCTAATTATTGAAGCCACTACTACATCCTACATTAACGCCTGAGCTTTAGCCCTCACCCTAATCGCCACCTCCCTAACAGCCGCATATAGCACCCGAATCCTATTTTTCACCTTACTAGAAAACCCACGATTCAACTTCTCACCCATAATTAATGAAAACAACCCTATATTAATTAACTCAATCAACCGTCTAGCAATCGGAAGCATTTTTGCAGGATTTTTCATTTCAAATACCATTCCACCTACAAGTGTATACCAAATAACCATACCAAACTACCTAAAAGCCTCGGCTCTTGTAGTAACAATCATCGGCTTTACAATTACAATAGAACTTAACACAATAACCTATAATTTAAAAACAAATTATTCAATGAAGTCCTTTAACTTCTCTAATATATTAGGCTACTTTCCGATTATTATGCATCGGTCGTTTCCTTATAAAAATCTATTAATAAGCCAAAACCTATCATCAACAATTATAGACCTAACCTGGCTAGAGAAAATCGCTCCAAAGAGCATCCCTAGTCTACAAATTTTAGCGTTTATCAATACATCTAATCAAGGAGGTTTAATTAAACTCTACTTTCTCTCCTTTCTTATTTCTATAACCCTGGCAACCATTATAGTAATCTAATTACCTCGAGTAATTTCAATAGCAATAAAAATACCTACAAATATAGACCAACCGGCCACAAACATTAATCAATAATTATAACTATAAATAGCAGCTACTTCTGCGGGGTCTTCACTAAGAAAACCCACTGCATTCTCATCATCATAAACAATTCACTCTCCTATATTATAGTAGTCAACTAGGATTTCAACTTGATCATTACTAGCTCATCAACATAACAACAAAAATTCTATAACTAATCCTAATAACAAAGTACTTCAAATAATAATACTAGATAATCATGTTTCTGGATATCGTTCTGTGGCTAGAGCTGTTGTATAACCAAACACAACCATCACACCTCCTAAATAAATTAAAAATACTATGAGTCCTAAAAATGACCCACCTTGACTTAAAATAAGAATACACCCAATACCGCCACTAACAATTAACGTTAGACCGCCATAGATGGGGGAAGGTTTCGCAGATAGGCATAAAAAGCCTATGACTAACAAAATGCTAAGAATGTGCATAATGCCTAAAGTCATAATTCCTACATGGAATTTAACCATGACTAGTGGTATGAAAAACCACCGTTGTGATTCAACTATAGAAACAAACCTAATGACCCACATACGAAAATCACACCCACTAATCAAAATTATCAATCATTCATTCATCGACCTTCCTGCTCCATCCAATATTTCAGCATGATGAAACTTTGGCTCTCTCCTAGGAATTTGCCTTGGATTACAAATCATCACGGGATTATTTCTAGCAATACATTACACTGCAGATACAATCACAGCATTTTCATCTGTAACCCATATCTGCCGAGATGTAAACTACGGCTGATTAATTCGATATCTACATGCCAATGGAGCATCCATATTATTCATTTTCCTCTATCTTCACATCGGACGAGGTATTTATTACGGATCCTATACATTTATAGAAACCTGAAATATTGGAATCCTTCTTCTATTCACAGTTATAGCCACTGCTTTCATAGGGTATGTGCTGCCATGGGGACAAGTATCATTTTGAGGCGCCACCGTAATCACCAACCTCAGCCATTCCTTACATTGGAACAACCCTCGTTGAATGAATCTGAGGTGGATTTTCAGTCGACAAAGCTACCTTAACACGATTCTTTGCCTTCCACTTCATTTTACCTTTCATTATTGCCGCCCTAGTTACAATTCACTTACTTTTTCTACACGAAACAGGATCAAACAACCCCTCAGGATTAAACTCCGACTCTGACAAAATTCCATTTCACCCATACTACACAATTAAAGATATTATAGGATTACTACTCATAATATTAGCGCTCATATCCTTAGTCCTCTTCTCACCCGATCTCCTTGGTGACCCAGACAACTATACCCCCGCCAATCCCCTAAGTACTCCCCCACATATTAAACCAGAATGATATTTTCTATTCGCACACGCCATTCTCCGCTCTATCCCTAATAAACTAGGAGGTGCTTTAGCCTTATTCCCAATACTACATCTATCAAAACAACGCAGCATGACATTCCGACCCCTAAGCCAATGTCTCCTATGGATACTAAACGCTAATTTATTTATCCTCACATGAATTGGAGGACAACCAGTAGAACACCCCTACATTACAATCGGCCAACTAGCATCAATTAACTACTTCTTCACCATCCTCATCCTTTTCCCACTAGTCAGCCTAATAGAAAACAAAATCCTAAAGTGAAGAGCCCTGGTAGTATAAGCAATTACCCTGGTCTTGTAAGCCAGAAATGGAAACAAAATTTCCCCAGGACATATAGCTCAAGGAAGAGGCAAACAGCCACACCATCAGCACCCAAAACTGAAATTCTTATTAAACTATTCCTTGACATACACAAATACACATTCATATAGTGTAGCTAATTAACACATTTATATAATGTGTTTGCCCTGCACTATGTACTTCGTGCATTAATGCATGTCCCCATTAAGTAAATGTAACAGTACATAACTTGTAGATAAGACATGAACCATCATATGTATACTCCACATTAAACTATTTTCCATACAGATATTAAGCAAGTATATCAAACTACAACCATACATAAACCATTAAAGCCAATATTCCAATGAACCTGTAATTCAATACGACTATCCGTGATTCTATCTGACATAAGACATTTAGTCCATCGTTAGACATGCACCATTAAGTCAAATAAATCCTCATCAATATGTCTATCCCTCTCCCCTAATCAACCTCATAATCTACCATCCTCCGTGAAACCAGGGATCCCTGTGCTCGCCCCGGGCCCGTAACATGTGGGGGTTTCTAACTATGATCTTTAAAAGACATCTGCTTCTTACTTCAGGGCCATCTCATTAAACCCACTCATTCGTTCCCCTTAAATAAGACATCTCGATGGACTAATGACTAGGCTGGCCCATGACCAACATAACTGCGATTCCATGCATTTGGTATCTTTTTATTTTCGGGGATGCTGTGACTCACCATCGCCGTCTAAGGCGTGGTTTCCAGTCAACTCAATTGAAGCTGGACTTCTGAATGAAGTATCCTTGCTCCACATGATAAGAAATCAGTGGGAATTCTTTTAATGCTTGGAGGACATAGTCTTTTAGCGCACGCACATGCATACGTATACGCATACGTACACGCATACGTGCGTGTTTTATATAACGTTTCTATTAACAACCCCCCCACCCCCATTAAAATGCTACAAACCCACACAATATACACCCACTCCTGCCAAACCCCCAAAACAAGAACAAATGCATACAAATAGCATAATAATGCTTTCCCCAGTATATTAACAAAATCCAAGTCCTGTTATATTCATAGAATGTACCCTTTACTACGCACCCATTCTATGAACTATATGTATATACATGTATATACATATATATACATATATATACATATATATACATGTATATACATATATACACATATATACATATATACATATATACATATATACATATATACATATATATACATATATATACATATATATACATATATATATGCATATATATATATATATATATAAGTTCATGTAGCTTAACAATAAAGCAAGGCACTGAAAATGCCTAGATGAGTTTCTGACTCCATAAACAACAGGTTTGGTCCTAGCTTTTTTATTAGTTGTCTGCAGAATTATACATGCAAGAGTCATCATACCGGTGAGAATGCCCTTTAAACCTTACAAAACTAAAAGGAGCGGGTATCA
>PVJX010021251.1:0-32185 GCA_004027295.1 Dolichotis patagonum
GGGGGGGGGGCTGCCAAAGCGAAGTTGTGGGCTCAGTGTTGGGCGGGAATTAGGCAGGTTTGGCTCCTGTCATACCTGCACTAATGAGCTGGAAGCAGATGGAAACAGCCCAGCGTGTGAAGGCCAGCAAAGGGAAGGTCCTCCCCATGCCAGCTGGACAAGAGAGAGCCAAGCAGGGTGGAAATAGGTTCTGTCCACTCCCCACATCCTGCATTCTCAAGCTGAAAACTAGAACTCCAGAAGAAGGGGCTGGGCAGCGAGGAACAATCAGATGAGGCTGAACTGGAACCCTCTGGGGGAGGGGATTAGAAAGATGCCAAGGGACTGTGGCACAGGAGGAGAAAGTGCCCAGGGGCTGCAGTAGCACCTGCCAGCCCTGTGGAGGGAAGAGGCCCCAGGGGGCTGTCAGCTACAGCCACGGGCCATGAAGAGAGAAGCTGAGCAGAGGCAAAGGCTGCACGTAATAAAGGCAGGAAGAAGGGACGAGTCCTTCAAGTCTGCCAGGGCAGCAGACACGGCCACAAGTGTTTGCAGACTATAAACCCTAAGAGGGACAGGGCTTGTCTGGGTCTCTAAGGATCAAGTTAGGCCTGAGAGCAGGGACAGGGGTGCAAAGGAGACTTGAGCTTGGCAGCTTCTGCAGTGACTGTCCTGAAACTCCAGAGAAAGAGCCATACTAGGAGTCCTACAAACAAGTTAGAAAACCTCCCAGAAAGAGGAGCTGGACACCACCTCAGAGAGAGATCTGGGACTGTCCTCTGTGGGTGCAGGGGACAGGTCACCCCAACAAGTGTTTTTTTTCCTCTTTCAGTCCAGGATCCAAGGACTTGAGAAAGGTATTTCTTTTTGGCCCCTAGACTTGGTGCTGAAAGTTCTGGGGAGCCAAGACTGTGCCTCCCGGCAACTGGGTGGGGTCAGGGCAGTTGGATAAATATTTATGGAGCATCCCCATTAACCTTTCACATGCAGGGTGACCCCTCCCAATGGCTTCCATATGGACCTTTACCCCACTCCATTCTTTTTTCCCCCTCCAATCCATTCTTGTATGGAAAATTCCTACCCCAAGCAGAGCCTGCAGATCCAGTCTGACCTTTTGTCCAGCAGTGTCTAGGAAGCCTCCGGGCTGACTCAGGTTAGACCCAAGGCTGGGACTGGAGACATAGAGAAGCTAGGCCAGAATTGCCTTCCTTCTTGGGACCTCAGTTTATCCCCTTGTAAGGAAAGAGGGGACTGAGCCATGTCTGCACTTCGTGATTTTCACTGGGTACAGCTCTTGGATCAGTGACTGCCTGAGGCAATGGTGTTCTTAGCGGGCAGGCTTAACCAGCCAGTGATTACTGTGGACTTTTTCTGTCTACCCAGCATCCCTCCTCTCTTATTTCTGAACCAGCATCCTTCTCCTTTAGGGGACTGTCCTTGCATTTGCTAGGTCATTTGACAGATAACCAACTACAAAACTTTCCAGAAAGCACATGACCCATGCTGTACCAATCAGATTCTCTCCCATGATTTGACCCGGATATAGACACATTTATAACTGAACCATCCCAAAAGAGACACGGTCCAAGGAATGCCTGGAGCTAAGCCCAGGAGTTCCCGGGGTTGCCTACTGGATTCCTAATCTTCTTGATACTTACATGTTCCATTGGTATTTCTGTTTTATTTATTCCTAACATCTTTATGGTAGCTCTACTTTTTTTAATGTACAGATTGGTTCATCCTTATTACTGGTAATTAAAGGACCTTAATTTAAATAAAATGTAAGAGGAGCAGGCCAGCTGTGGATTGTAGCCCCCACCCCCTTTTTTGCAGTGTAATAGTGATTGTCTCAGCTTACACAGGAAACAAGGCAGGAGAGGATCTGTCTGCTCAACAAGACTGTGAACAAACACCAGGGCATATCTCAGTGGTAGAGCACGTGCTTGAAAATGTGACCACTGACACGAAAGAAAGAAAGACTGTGAACATCGACTACTCAGCTTATTTGGATCTCAGACACCTGGCTCAGGACCTTACACTGTAGGTGCTCAGGGGCACTGAATTAAGGTCTTACAGAGGGAGGCAGGTAACTCCAGCAGGAATAAAAGTTAACGAGTATCAGGGGATAATACTTGGAGGACAGACATAAATAGCTACTGAGCGTTCCTGTTCTGGGACAAGGATGAATGCAGGAGAAGTTTGGGTTCATTTCAGGGTGTTTGGGGGAAAGGTCCATGTGGTCCCCTGAAATATCTCTTCCATCTCACCACAACTATTTTTGATTCTGGAGCTAAGAGCAAAGGCCCTCTGTTAATGCTTAGAGATGCACTGACCCCCAAGAGAGCAAAGACAGTGTGGAAACAATGCTGCTGAACCTTCCTAAGACCAGGATCTTGATAGGAAAAGAGTAGAGTGCACACAGGCTTTCAGCATGTGGAAAGTGCAAATGGATTTGCAGGTAGAGTGTGAGAAAGAGAAAGGGCTGGAAAAGGAGGTAAAAGAGATGGCTATCTACTTTGGCTGCAAGTTATAGAAGCTGACTCTGGCAAACAGCGGGGAAATTGGAAAGATGCAGGGTACTGAAGGAGGCGCTCAACAACCAGGCCTGGGAAAGCCAGAAACCAGGGTAGCTCTGGGGATCTGGGAGGCAGTAACTCATACGCCATCTGGCTCTGAGTGATTCCAAGCTTGCCATTGTTGGTGGTGGCTACTCCAACTCCAATTGTGATTCCCCAGGCAAGAGTCTGATGGACCCTATTGGGTCCAGTGCCCACCCTTTGGGAGTGGAAAGCAGGAAGACCCATGGCCAGCAGCCCCACTAGGAATGTGTGGAATTGGGAAGGTGGAGCTCCTCAAAGGAAAACTGAGTGTCTGTTCCTCAAAGAAGAGGAAGGAGTGCCGGGCATATGCACACAACAGATGTTCACTGCACATGGGATGTCAATTTGGAGAGGACGGAGATGAGTGGGGTGGGGTATGGGAATTTCCAGGACACTCCAGAATCTGCCATAGGGGCCAAACCTCTTGCTCTAGCCCTGAATTGCTTCTCTCTCTCTCCTATAAAAGCAATCTCAGAAAAAAAGAACACTGTTTTTGTTCTTGACAGCTTGATAGAATTGTCTCCTTAGCTTCCAGTCACGCTCAGCTCCTGCTAGAATAATTAGCACCCACCTGTTCTCCATGCAAGAATTTACAGCCAGTGGATACACATCTGGTCTGCAAAAGACATGCTTGGAAGTCTTCCAGGCTGCTTGGAACAGGCTGGGGACAACGCAGGGTCAGCCACTGATCTGAAAGCAAGGAAACAGCTGGCCTGAACGCTGTGGTCACTGAGGCCTGAGCAGCTGCCCACCCCTCCCTTGCCAGGCAGCTCGACGGATACAGAACAGGTGTGTCCAAGAGCAGCAAAACTCCCGAGACTTGGAGGAGGTTGGCAGAGGGGGCCTTGCCCTCCTCCTCCAGCTCAAGGCTGCCCTCCCCACCCCCACCTGCCTTTCTTGAGAATCTTTCATTTTGCTTCTCTTTATGGTCCACGTCATTCCCTTCAAAGCAACCTGAAAATCAGAAAAGGCCAGGCAAGGTTTTAATGGGGAAGGGCAGAAATATTTTTGTGGTGAAAACAACCACTTTGAAATTTTAAGGATGTGAGCATAAGAGGCCCCGGAGAGGCTAGGGGTGGTGGTGTCTTGCCCCCAGCTTCCATGCAGGGTTTCAGCATTCAACCAATATTTATTGAGTATCTGCTACAGGTCAGGTACTATGGCAGACAGTGTACTAGCATGTAATCCAGACCTGAACCCTGCCCTCATAAGCTTACAGTCAAGCGAGGGAGACAGGAAGTGAGCAAGTAATCAGACAAGCAGCTCAATGGCGAGTCGCACTGAAGCAGAGCTGGGAGAGAGACGTACGTGGCAAGGAGGCCCAAGGCAGATGTGGAGGGAGGCATCCCCAAAGGTGGCATTTCTGTTGAGATCTAAAAGGCAGGTAGGGAATAAGGAAGGAGATGGGGAGGAGAAGGAGTCAGTTGGAGACATTAAGAGGAAAATCCCCTAGGGAGAAAGGCACCACGGGAGGCAGCTCTGGTAAGGCGGCAAGCAGAATGGAGTGGCATGAAGACAGAATTGCAGAGACCAGACTTACCAGATCAACAGCGTAAATAGGAAGTTGGGAAGCTGCTATGGCTGTAAAAAGACCCATTCCTGATCTCTACCCTGCCCACCACACACTCCCTTGCCTTGTCGCCTCTGAGGCATCTTGGCAGAAACACAGGGTGGAAACCACTGTTCCAAGCCTACTTGTAATTTTCAGATGAGAAGTCTGTGACCCTCCAGTCATCCACCCCAGTGCCCTCCCTCTCAACTCTGGGCAGTTCACCAGACTCCTTAGAGAGAGCATGAGGTGGGGCCAGGTTCCCAGGACACTGCACGGCTTAACATTTCATGAAGTGAGGGGACAAGGGCTGATGGAAGGGCTCTGGCACAGGGGATGGACCTCAAGGGTGAGATGTTGCCCCTTGCCTGCCCTTGGGGTCAAGTCTTTCCCTCTGTGCTGGGAGAGTCTCTGGTCCCCTTGGCCTGTCCCCATCACTCATCCCAAGGCATAGACAGACTGACTGCCTGCCAGCATGACAGACCCTACTCCAGCTCCAGATTCGACATTCCTCTCCACTCAGGGGTCAGGATCAAGTGGAGGGTATTTTCCCAAGCCCTGGGGAACGTTGGCGCCTCCTGATATCTACAGCTACTACCCAGCCACGAGAGAAGCTACCAGGGCAGACGGGCTGGGAGAAGAGCAGTCAGCTGGACTTCAAAATGGGAGTGCAAGGGTGAAGGGTATGGGAAGACAGCCTGGAATATATCAAGAACCTCAGACCCAGGAAATAGAAGGAGAAAGAGTGGTGGGGAAAGTGCTGGCAAGAAAGGAGTTTGAGCTAAGGCTCTGTCTGCCTTAACAAGAAGCTGGAATCCTCCTTCAACAGCCCAGCTGGTCCTCATCTAGCTAACCCCCAGGCCCTGGCCTCTCTGGAGAGCCCACACTGTCCTGTCAGCAGCTTCTGGGGCAGAAGCCAAAAGCAGCCACCAGCTTGAAGACAGCAGGTGCAGAGACCTCAGAAGGGGACAGGCAGGACCAGGCGGGGCGTTGCAGGCTCTTTGGCAGCAGGCAAGGGGTCAAAGGTCAAGCAGGTCAGGTTGGTGGGAGGGCTTCAAGGCTCACGGAAGACACAGAGGAAATCGCCAGATCAAAGGGAACTGGAACTGAAGTCTCTCAAGTTTGGGAAGTTGGTTTCACTGGCCAAGCCTGGCCCGAGGCATACATAACTGGGTAAGCACAGCCTTTTTTTCTTCCCATCTGTCTTCTGGCCTCATCTGACACATGGCTCCATGGGCACAGGACACCTGCCACCCTCCCCCAGGGCAAGGCGAGTGTAGAATAAGAGTGCAGATGTCAGACAGCTTTGTAGCTCTGTGATCTTCAGAAAAGATCTCAACCTCTCTGAGACTCTGGCCCCATCTGTAAAAATAGGATGGATAAGAACTAGAATTGGCCCCTTGCCTCCATAGGTTCGGTAGCCTCAGATTCAACCAACCACAGATGGAAAATATTTTTTTAAAAAAATTGCATCTGTACTGGACATATATAGACTTTTTGTCATTATTCCCTAAACAATATCAAAGGATGAGTATTTATATAGCATTTACATTGTATTAAGTGTTATAAGTAATCTAGAAGTGATTTAAAGCATACAAAGAATGTGCACATGTTATAGAAAATATTCTAGGGTCAGGGATTTAGCTCAGTGGCATAAGTGCCTGCCTTGCAAGCGTGAGGTCATGAGTTCGATCCCTGGTACCAAAAAAAAAAAAATTCTACCATCTGACACAAGGGGTTTGAATGTCATGGTGTTGCCTGGGTTCTGATATCTATGTGTGTGTTTGGGTGGGAAGAAGGAGGTGCTAGAACCAATTTCCTGCAGGGACAGACAGCCACACTTCCTAGACGTGTAGGAAAAATTGAAGGAAGAAATGAAGGTAAAGATCTTAACTCTTACTCAGTTTGCCATAGATACTCCTAATAGAGCGAAGGAGAGGAGGGGGAGTAGGGAGCTATCGGGGACCATTTGAATTTTCAAAATGGGGTGCTCAATGAGTGGGAGAGCTTCCAAAATCCCATTTCCAAGTTAGAGGCTGAGCTAAATAGTGGATGATGAGGGTCTGTGGTGGAGAAAGACATTCTCTATTAGAAAAAGGAGAGAGGAAGTCAATTTTCACAAGGTGCTTTGGCCAAGAGGCTCGGCAGACAGCCTCTCAGAGGCCGGCGGGTGTTCCCTGCTCCCCAGCCCTCTGGCAGCCACTTAGCTGCTGCTTTCCTCATCAATCGTGGCTGCAGCCTGGCCCCCTTTACACTGCATCTAAGGGCCAGAAACAATCCAGAGTCCCCAGACAGACAGCATCAGCTGCTTTCCACAATGTTTGTTGATTGAATTGACACAGCAGGGCTGAGCTCAGGAGGACTGCAGAGAATGAGAGCAGAGAACAACTCCTGGAGTTGGAACCCAGGAACTGGGGGTGCCCAGCCATGTGCCACATTGTGGAAAGCACAAAGTAGCTAACATTTGTTCAGCACACACTATTTGTCAGGCTCCAGTGCCACGTACTTACATGTATTATCTCATTTAATCCTCTTAATGACCTTATGGTGTTGAAAGACTGATAATTTCTATTTTACAGATGGAGACCCAGGGGTTTATAATTTGCTGAGGAAGCAAGATGGTAAGTTAATACTCCTATGTGAAAAAAGAAAAGTCAGAACTACCCCCTACCATTCCAACTAATGCACTTCTCAATTTCTCTTCACCATGTGCCTCAGTTTCCCCAGATTTCCAACAGCCACTGGTGGCTGGAATCAAAGGGCAGCCCTCATTCACTGTTCTAAGGATGAACATGCTCATTGTCCTGAAGTTCAGTCAAGACCTGGTCAGAGTTTTTCAAAAGAAACTTAGAAGAAAACAGAATAAAATAAAAAGCATAAAAAGCCAAGAATCTGGTGGAGAAAATTAGAAAGCAACATTTGTGTCCTAAATGAGGAAAATAACAACGGCTGTTGGTTGTGCCAAGTGTCAGGCCCTCAGCTACACTGGTACATGTTGTCCTCTTTCATTCTCAAGGTACTCAGTGAGAGGATTCTCATCCTTATTTCACAAATAAGGGAACTGATGCTCAGAGACTAAGCAACTTGTCCAGCTCACGTAGAAACAGAGCTGGGAATCAAACCTGCCTTTCCTCTCAACCACCCGCAGAATGGATGGTGACAGCCAACTACAGGCCTCTTGTGCCAGTGTCATCTGAGTCTGCCAAAGGGATTTGAATGAGCTACTTGGACCCTAAAAGGATGAGTTTCAGATTGGCTCCATTGTTCTGTCTGGTGGATTTTCAATGTTTCTCAGAAGATAGCAGAATGTTTTTCCTCCCAGAGAAGTCCAAAAACCTTGGCAAATCCATACCTGCCAGTTTGCCCTCTGATTTCACAAAGGTAGGCCAAAATAGAACACAAACGAGAACTTCAAAACCCATGCATTTGCACTTGTCCTTCATCTCAACTCACCCTAGTGACTTGATACAATGTCCACAATATTTTGTTGGTTGACTATTGGGCTACTGGTTCCTAATGCTCAAAGACGTGAGTAAAACCCTTAACCAATGCCTGGGACATAAAAAATCAGTATTTGACAGGTTGCTACAGGTGTCATCGAGGGGCACCTTCCTGTAACCACATCAGCAAGGCAGCCCCGACTCCCTTGGTATACTCCCTTAAGTATTAATTGAATATCTGACATCAATAGCTACTGATACGTAACACTTACTGAGCTGCTACCACATGCTAGCTTTAGTCCATGTAGTTTATGTGCACTTTATTAATCTTCCTAATGTAATGAGATAGGAATTTTTTTATTATCTCCCTTTTATAAATGAAACTGAGGTCTGCATGTGTATATATGTATATATATTTTATCTTTTAGAGATAAGGTCTCATTATACGGTTCAGGCTGGCCTTGAACTCACTTTGTAGCCCAGGCTGGTCTCAAACTGGCAACAATCCTCCTGCCTCAGCCTCTCAAGTGCTGGGGTTACAGGTGTGAGCCACCATGCCCAGCTTCAAGGCCTGAAAATATTAAATAACTTACACAAGGACACACAACTCCCAAGTGGCAGGGCTGGGATTTGAGCCCAGATGGCTAAGTTCAAGACCTATACCTCCACCCTTTGTATGGTGCTGCTTCCTGAGACAAGGCTCACAGTATGATACAGAAGGCCAAGGAAGGAAGATAGCATTGTGTACTGGGGCAGTTGGGACAAGCTTTCTGGAGGGAACAGGGCCTATTTCTCTCTGAATGAGGAACAAGAGGAGTGAAGAGAAAAGAGAGATGTGTATTAGGCTGAAAGAGGACCCTGAAGTTTCTTGGGACTTGAAGATGGAACATCAGAAGATTTCTCATTCCTGGAACATGACAGCTTGTTTGCCTTCTGAAGCACAGCTATTGGCTAACTTTGCCACCCAGGAAAATAATTCGAGCTTTAACAGGAGCCTATGTGATATGCATGGGGTCTCCAGCATCAGTATGGAGCAAAAGGACAGCAATGCATTCCCTGAGAGGCCCTGGGAGTTGACCCCTGTCAGCTCCACACTGACCACAGAGTTGGTCTGAGGAAGCTCTCTGGTACTCCAGTGGCCACGGACTTGAAGAAGCCCATGGATGTACATCTATGTCGGAAGCTTCAATTGTATGTAAGCCATAAACATTGAGGGGTAAAGCCTGGCTGGCAGAGTCCAACAAGACACACCCAGCACATGGCATATGTCCCTTAGAGGTTTGGTCAAACTTCTCCAGGTCCCATCTTGAGGTCTTGCTAGCATGGCTCTAGATTCCAAACGTTCCAACTAGACTTCTAGCTGCTCCTTGTTTATGAACATATGCATCTTCCTAAACTGTCTCTTGTACATGTGACAGAGCTGTTCACGAAGTGAGGATCTTATCAGCTAGGATTTGATGGCCTTCAATGTTGCCTCTTTGGTCTTTTTTTTTAAAGGGGGTAAAATTAAACAGCGAAACAGAACAGAATGGGACATAAGAAAGCATAAATTTCAAAGCTAGACAACCAGAGATCTTTACTATCTGTCATATTGTCTCTTGTTTTGTTCCAAATGGTTGTCCATATCTTTGCATACGGGGAGTTCATACTAAATAACATAGCCAATCTTTTCACAAGATGTGTAGTTCACTGGCTCCCACTTGCTAAGCGGGGGGGGGGGGACCACACAGGACGGGAGATAGGGCGACATGAGATGTTTGATTCTTAGCCTGCGTGCCGGCAGGCTCACAGCCACCCCCCAGAGAGGGAAGGAGTTCCTTGTTCTCCGGGTTCCCCGAGTCAACCGCATGGTGCAGGTCCCAAGGCACCAGTCTCTCTCCTTCGGGCCACCGAAAGTCTGCCACATTCACCTGCTATTTCTTTCTGATGAATTGACCATTCCATTTCCAAAGTTCTGAAATGGCCAACAGACCACAGAAAGAATTCTCTTTAGGCTCCTGTTTGAAACCAGCAGCTATAGCAATCTGCTGGCCTTGCTTCAGGGCCACGCCTCTTTGGTCTTAAAATAGGCAGTGATCTTGGATGGACTGAGATGCTATGAGGAGGGAGTGCTGTGAGAACCTGGTATGTTGAGGATTGTCTGGGGAGAGGTCTTACGGTTCCCTTAGTAGGACTGAGGATCAGAACAAAATTGTATCACTGTGCAGAATGTGGCTTAAGTACTAGATAGGTGTTTGGGATAGTCTGGCAGTTTTGTGAGCATATTTTCATGAATGTGTATCTTGGTCAGTAAAAATAATGTGTCTTTCTAGGGGGACTGGCTCAGTGTCTGTGTACGTTCTTAGATTCCAGAGAGCAGTGAGGGATCCCTAGGGAACAATGTCACACAAGCACCTCTTGCCTGGGAGCTGATCAGAGGGACAACTCAGGGAAAGCGAGGCCCCAGCTGACCAGCTGAGTTCTGATGGGTAACATGTGTGCTCCCCGGGCCCAGGACTGGCTTTTGCAGGCACTGATGGAATTTCTGAGTACATCAGTAATTCTGCACCTGTCCCTCCTTACTTAGCTCAGCCTGGCCTGGCCCAATCAGAAGCAGCCTGGAGAGAAATGGCTAAGACTCTTGGAAATCAGGCTGAAACCAGAAGGTTCACAGAGCCTGGAGGGTCCATCTCTACTAAGGGACCCAGGCAAGAAGCCCCTGGCTCCCACTACTGTGCGCTCAGTTCTCCCTGCACACCGACACCAGCTGACTTTTCTTGTGGCCATGTGTGTGCATGACTTACTCTCCTTCCTGCCATTGTTACTCAAAGGGTGGCCTCTGGGACAGGAGCATGAACCTCAGCTTTCAGCTAATTAGACAAGCAGAGTCTTGCACCACCACAGATGCCTCAGAACAGCCTGTCTGTTAACCTGATCCTTGGCAATTTGGATGTGCATTAAAGTTTGAGAAACACTGCTCTGATACTTGAAAGCAGGATTTATCCCTGTCAGAGCTACCTTTGTATCACTCAGCTTCTGTTCCTCCGGTACTTAGCAGGAAGCAGGTGCTCAATAAGCATGTGGTTTAACTTTTAATTTTGAAATAATTGTAGACTTAGAAAATAATGTCCAAAGAGGAAAGCACTCACATATACCTTTCCCTGGCTCCCTTAGTATTATCAACTTACATGACCATAGTAAAATTATCAAATTAACATGAGTAACTAACACAGGCATAAAACTATTGACTACAGACCCTTTTCAAATTCCATCTGCTTTTCCCCTCTTGCTCTTTTTCTACCTCAGATTCCTCATAGCACTTAATTGTTGAGTCTCTTTAGTATCCTCTAAGCTGTGACAGTTCCAGGCTGCTCTCATCTTTTGCGGAGTACTTCTCAGTTATTTTGCAGTCTGTCTATCAGCTGGGCTGTGCCTGTTGTCCTCTTGTAATGAAGTTGAGGTTATGTATTTTCAGTAAGAATAACACAGAAGGGATGCTGTGCCTTCTCAGCAGTATTTCGAGGAATATATGATGTCAACACTCATTCCATTTCTGATGATACTGACGTCAATCATTTGGTTAAGCTTGTGTCTGCTGCATTTCTGTACTCTAAAAGCCCTTAGACAGTTAGAGATCACCTATGGGGAACAGAAGGCAAAGTTGGGGCTGTAAAATAAACCCCTGAGTGCAATAAATTGTTATCATTTGTAACATGGCACATTTCAATAGACCTATTATGAGGTTTTGATAAAAACCATAAAAGCAGTATACTTTTGCAAAATGAGAAATTGTCATCAAGGAAAAAAGCCTAAACAAGCCTTTTAAGCCTCACTTGCTCTTTTTTCTTTAGCATTTAAATTTTTTTTTTCAAATCCATTTTATTCATAGATAAAAAGAAAGAAGGAGGAGAAGGAGAAGAAAAACTACAACAAAATTTTAAAATATATCAATCGGGGGGTAACAATGGTACACACATTCTCACTTGCTCTTAACCAACTTAAAAATTACTTTTGCGGGTGACCCAGCTGGGAAACACATTAGCAATTTCTCACTAGCTTTGCTTTAGATAATACTTCAGATGCATAGGTCATGGTTATAGTTCCCTGGGTTACTTCTTGGGAACCTGAAGGCCACTTTTGCTAAAAGCACTGACCATTCAGTTCAGACTGCCAAAATCTGGTGACTAAGATGGCATCTCTGTCTTCATATTGTCTGTCCCCTTTGCTCTCTTAACCCTTAGGTCAGATCTACTAAACTCTTCCAGAGGCATGTTGAACATTTAAAAATATTTAGTCCAAGACTATATTACAGGTTTTACCTGGCCTATTGCCTAGGGGAATGTTTTGTTCTTTCTTTCTTTCTTTCTTTCTTTCTTTCTTTCTTTCTTTCTTTCTTTCTCTTTCTTTCTCTCTCCCATTTTCTGTCCCCACCCTTGTTGTGCTTCTTTAGAGCCACAAAAGTCCAAGCACCTGAAGTCTTTTGGCCTTATCATAGGACCCAGATCCACAAAGCTAGGACAGTTTATGCAAGATGACAGTGCCAGATACAAGAAAATTTAGCAACCCCTAAGACAAGTTGACATGACCGCCCAGTGGTCCAAGTCCACCACAAGAAGAAACATCTTTTAGAACTGTGTCCCCAGCCAGTGGAAATTACTAGACTTTCACTCACTCTACCAAGTAATATAAACTTACTGCTCTCTTTGTTCTTTGAGCAGCAGCTGGATACTTCTCTTGACCAGTCAGTCGCTAACTCCTGAAGTCCCAATTTGGCGGAAACTCCCCGACTCCCAGCAAAGCTTTGCCTATGCGGGAGTGTGTGTGTGCTTGCAATATCTGGCCCAGTCTTGTTTCTATCATCTGTGGCTCAAAGGACCCATCATCCAGTATCATTGCCACTACCACTGCCCTTCTCGCTTTAATGAATAAATCTCAATGGAGATATTTTGGTACTGTGCAAATATTCTTATTCTTCAAACTTTCTTTCACCAGTTCTTGCCTATAATGATTTTTGTGGTTGTGTTTGCCTGATGATGGTTTTGGGTTTCTCTCATACCTTCTGCACTTATTAACTGCAACTCTGTAGAGGTGTTGCTTCTTCCTCATTTTTAAATTTTAAGAAGAGAAAAAAAATTTAAAGAAAAAATAAATAAATTTTAATTTATTTAAATAGGAACTTATAAGCATTATTTAATCCCCTGGGCTATAATCCAATATTATCATTTCCTTATTTTGTTGCTTAAATTGTTTCAGCTAGTGGGAGCTCTTTTAAGTTAGCTATTATGTCTTTTGTACATGCTTCATCCATTTCTTAGTACTTCCTTATTCTCAGGTACCACAAAAGGCTCTAGACTCTTATTATTCAGTAAAGTCTGAATGAACAAGTGGCAGAATAAAAAAGTATGTCACATATGCATATATGTAAACTCAGCTTTTCATGAGTCCTCAGTGTTATGGTTTAGATATGCTTCAGGGTGGTGAAGAGTGAGCGGTGAACTCAGGAGGAAGGCAGGAAGATCATTGTGAGTTCGAGGGCAGCCTGGGCTATATAGTGAGTTTAAAACCAGCCTGAAATGCAGAGCAGGACCCTGTCTCAAAAAGCAATGAATCAATCAACCAGAAGTGTTCGCCAAAGACTCATGTGTTGAGAACTGGATAACCCATGAAGCAATGTTCAAGAGTGAGGACTAGACAAGTGATCAGATCATGAAAGTTCTAACATTATCAACAGATTAATCCATGGGTGAATGGGCCCTTAGGAGATGGGACCCATTTGAAGGAAATAGGTTGCAATGGCAAGCAAAAACAGCGAAATAACACCCCAAATTTGGAGGCAGATTTATTTAGAACTATGGGCACTGATTGGGATCATTCCCAGAATATCAGGCCCTGACCTCTGATGCTCTAGGGCTTAAATGAGATAAGCAAGCAGGAAGTGTAGGAACAGAATGGCCTGTCAATTGGGGATTGGTTTATTCAAGGTGCATCATAGTGATCACCTATGCATCACAGTGACCTGCTGTTTCAAAGAGTCAGGAGCAACCAGAACTGGAACAGGAACTATTACCTGGGCATCTAAGAAACTGAAGTCCACTGACTGGGAGTGGGGGTGAGTATTTTCTCCAACAAGGTCACGGGGGCATGTCTTTGAATGGCATACCTTGTCTCCTGTGCCCTCCTCTCTGGTTTTCTTCCTGCTGTCTGATTCTAGGTTATCAGGAGGTAAGTAGCTTTCCTCCATTATATCCTTCTGCCATGGCCAGCTGACCATAGACTAAAATCTCCTAAACTATGAGTCAAAACAACTCTTTCCTCCTTTAAATCATGCATGTCAGGTATTTGGTCACAGCACCAAAAAAACTAACAGTCAGCTAGGAGTAAGAACAGATGTTTAGATACCCCCTAGAATCACTCAAATTCACTGCACTAGGAGCATCAGTGAAGGAAGACAACTGAAATATCCAGCCCAAAGACAAAGCAAAGTGTATCTGTGGAAACTTAAGGTTGGAAAACTGGCTCATCTTGAAAGTCTCATCCATGGCTTTTCCATACCTGCTTGCAGCGAATGCTTGCACACAGCTGGGAGTGGTGGGACGCACCTATAATACCAGCACTTAGAAGGCTGAGGTAAGGGGATCATTTGAACTCAGGAGTAAGACTCTGTTTCAAAAAAAAAGCAAAAACAAACAAAGAGAACATGTATTAGAGCCAGGTGCCTTTGTCTGACTTCTTCCAACATGTACAATGTAACCTCCCTGTGACTCAATTTCTCATCAGCAAAATGTGGGTGACAACAGTACTTGCCATCGAACTGTATAATGACTAGGCTTTAAAATGTGTGAATTTCCATAGGTACATGTCAAAATTCAATAATTGTTGGCTAGGAAGTTGCATCTCCAGCAATTAGCTGCTCCTGTTGAATTCATTCAGCAAATGACTTACTGAGTATCTTCTTCTACATGGTAACATGCAGTTGTGAGTCCTGGAAGTGAACTGCTCTCAAAGAATATATATCTTGCTGGAATCAAAATAGTCTAACCCTACCAAGGACTGTAATGGTGTCTAAAATAATATTTGGGGGATAGGAATGGCATTTCTGCAATCCAGCAAAACCATTCAACTTCCCCTGGTAGACATATCCGTTATCCTCTGGTGAACCCCTCACAGCTTTCAGGTGATAACAGGCTTTGTGTCCTGACCACAGTGATTGGTTCAGGTAAGGACACATGACCCAATCATCACCAGTGAAACTTGAGCCAATCAGCATGAGTGAGGCTTCCACTCCTAGCATTCCCCAGAGTAAGAGCCATGTGAGTTGAGAGCTAAGTGGAGAGGATAGGGGTCATGCACACCACTAAAGTGAAGCCAAGAGAAAAGGGAAAAGTTCTGGTGGTCTTGTTTAAGCCCTGACTCAAGAATGGACCTGAAGTCCATCCTATGCTGAACTTTTCAATTATATAAGCCAAAAAAGAATCCCTTTTGCTACTTAATTACTGAAAGAGCCCTTTGGAAATCTGCCACATGTGCAGAACACCTGAGCCCTGCTACGCCTTTTCCTCAAGTGTAGAGCACACACCCTCCCATCTCCAGCCTCCCCATCCCAGACTTTCTCCTCAGGAACCTGTTGCCCAAGGCCAGCCAGGGCCAGATCTTTTCCTGCTCACAGTGCTCCCCTCTCAACTGCTTTTGCCTAAGCCCTTTCCTGCCAGAAAGAAGCATGGACGTCATGCTTCTTGCTTTGTGGTGGCCAGTCTTGGCAGCTGTGGGTTCTGCTTTGGTACCCGACTTTCCCAGATCCAGGAAGAACAAAGTGGCTGTGTCACTTGCACACCAGACATAGCCTCTGGGGCAGGACTTGGAAGGTCAGGTGAAATCCAAACCCCTTTAGCAAGGACTCCAAGTCCTCTGCAGATTAGGGCCACAGTGTGTCTGTCTCCCTCAAAAACCATACTGTCTTCCTCTCCCCTCCCCCTCTTTCTCTGCAATCAACTCCCTTCCCCAGTTCCACACTGGCACTGCGGGAGCCCTGTGGGGCCTCAGGCAGCTTCTTTTGTCAGAAGAGCTGCAGATGACTGCATAGGTTTGCAGCTACAAATGAAAAGCCACATTTTGTTTCCAGTGGATTGTGACTCTGGCAGGAAAGCCTGGGGATGCAAATCCACCAAATGAAGATGCAGATGGGAAGCAGATGTGGGGATGTTTAAAGGCCCTGCTCCAGCGCCGAGGGCCCACCTTGGAGAACACATGCCTTCCGTTGCAGAAAGCTGTTAGGCAGGGCAGTGTCGGGACACCGTGGGAGCCCAGCTAAGAGCCCAGTCCACTCAGCTGCCTGTCGCCCTCTCCTAACCCTCACCCTGCCTCTCAGGGCGAAGCAAGAATGCAAGAAGGAACTCCTGCATTCTTAGAGGCTATGTCTGCTCTCTCTCACTCACTTTTGTTTCTCTCTCCATCTCTCTCTTTGTCTTCATGTCACTGCCTGTCTCACTCTGTCTCTCGCTCTCAGACATTCTGTAACCTCATGTCTGTCCTTGCTCTCTGCTTCCCTCCCTCCTTCTCTCTTCCTGGCTGTTTCCCAAGGCCAGTGCCCCTACCCTCCATGCTTGGATAAGTCTGCCAATCAGCTTGAACCCCTGGAGTGAGGAACAGGAAGAACAGGCCAAGGGTGGGCAGCAGCCTGGGTTCCATGAAGGAAGGTTGTTTGAAGCCAGAGAGGCCTGGGCCAGCTGAGGCCAAGAATTTCTCACTTACCCGCAGGGCTGGATATTTAGTCTGAGTTGGGGATAGCAGGTGGCAACTAGTCTAGAGCTCCCCACTCTGCAAGAGCCCAGGCTCACCCAGCCCTCCCCAGCTATAGGTCCCATTCAGGGTGAATTGCTCTCCTTCTCCTGGCCTGTACCCAGTCCTATCTGGCACCATGAAGAGGCAGCACAGCTGGACAGTGTGGCGACTATTTCCCCCAAGGACACAAGCCCAGGTAAAGACAGGCAGGACAGGAGGGAACATATATTGTATCCACCACCACTCTGTAGAAGAGCCGAGCAGGCCTTCACTTTCAGCCCCTACGGGGCCCCAGGCAGCCTCCACAGGCAAACACACTTTTCTTTTGGCTTGTCTACTGTCTAAATACTTTATCAAATTGATATGGGCTTCACGTTCAGTTGTCTTATTTTTTTCTATGGATGTTTCAGTCCTCTGAGCTCTCTTAGGCCCTTGGGACCATTCGTGGCACATTCCAGAGGCCACTAGCCACATCACAAGTTGATTTAAAACTTACACACAGGCTGTGAATGCTACAGAATTTTATGGGGAACCTGAGGGAAGCACTGAAAGTCATACAAAAGTAGGATGCTGCCATTCATTCTTAGGGGACTGAAATAATTTAGAGTATCATTTCACCAAGGATCCCCTCCCTAGCACTCTACAAGTCTCTGCTCGGGGACTGTCCCCGTCTCCAGCTGGCCTTCACTCTAGGATCACAGATATGTGCAGTCCCCAGCACAGGGCCATAGTTAGAGGGCTGCACCACAGCATGGGTTTGGCATAAGTGTGGTACCTGAGACTTTGGCTCTGGAATCCCTTGTGTGTAGAGCAGCACCTGTTATGCACGTGCCTGACACTGTGCCATGCGGTGAGTGTAAGGTGAGCAACAGACAGGGCACCTCTGCTCATGAAGGAAATGAACAGGGTGCTGAGAGCTGGAGTAATAGTCAGGAGAGGCCTAGGAAAGTTCCTTGTGCCTGAGGGGTACCTTGGTGGCCAGTAGCAACAGCTGTCTCTGAGCATCAACCTCTTCACCTAAGCCTGGAGGTGGAGCTGATCACAGGACTATTGTGAGAATTTGGTGAGACTGTCAACACGCTGTAACTAGCAGTGATATTATACCACTGATGAGGACCATGTAGCTAAAGTAGTCAGCAGCAGACAGAGCGTGGGGATAGTAGAAACTGTCCTGTTCAGCCTCCATGTCCTCAGTTTTCCCTATTATTTTAGGACACTGTTTCCTTCCAACAGGCAGTACCTGTATATCTTTGTCTAGGGTAGCTCAGGCTGTTGGAACATGTTTTGGTTGCTTGCAAGTATCTGGAAAGATACTTCCAGCACAAACACCCCCACCACCACCCATGGCCAGTGACTCTGGAAGCAGGGGCATAAATACCTACTCCCTTTCCAGAGCTCTCAGCAGACAGAGCTGCTTACTGTACCTTGCAAGTCTTTGGCTTCATATTGTGTCCTTGCCTGGCCTCCTCTTTCTAGTCCCCTTCCCCCACTCCTGGGAAGATTCCTAAGAAATCACCATTTTCACACAAACCTATGCTTCCAGGGGAACACAACTTAAAACTGTGGGGAATGCCAAGTAAACATTAGGAGGTGTCCCCTGAGCTGTGTGACCCTGTCTTTCTGCAGAGCTGCCCTCTAGCCAAGCCAAGTCTTCCCAACTTTCTAAGGAGTCAGTTATAACACAACAATCATCTAACTCTGAGGAAGTCAGTACTTCCTGAAGTTGAACACAGCAAAGGCCAGCACCATGGGAAGCTCATAGGACACCCCTCTGCATTGTGTTCTCAACTCTCAATTCAGAAATTATCTGAGCTGCGGGCCTCAGGACTTTTGTCCTCCCTCTACGACCTGCACATGATGCCACAAGATGGCATGATATTCATATTTAATGATTTCCAACTTTACTCCTGGAAACCCCAATGGTCATTCTAAAGTTAACCCCTTTATACCTCTCTTTCATATCCAGGCAGAGGGCAACTGGCAAAAGGGCAGACACATGGCCAGATCTACGTATTGGTCTCAATTATTTTTGTAGACTGTGTGATGTTTATGGTATTTGGCAGCTTTTTAAATATTATGATTTTTTGTTTTTCCTTATTCCAAATAAATGTTCTCCTTCATACCTAATTATGTATTGTTTTCCTTAAAGAGGGCTCCCAAAATTACAGAAGCTTGAGGCAACAGAAAACCTCAGTATGCTTTGACCTTCTGATGTTTGAAGACTTTCACAGACTAGCTTCTAGTCCGTACATTTCAATCCTTGTTTCTCTTCTCACATCCTCTTACCTCTGGTGCTGGATATGAGAGGTCCTGCACTTGTCAAAGTGTCAGGTGAATTGGCAGAACATGTGATGGAAATATCCCTGGAAGCCATTTCTAATTAGGATGGCTAGAAATAAAGTACGGCACAGTATATAAATACATTGCATATAACCCCATTGAATATTTTCTCAGAATAACCACATGATTATATTATAGCAGACCCCACTGACCAAATGAATATGTACCTAATTCAAATTCCTTTAGTCACATCCCCCAGTGCCCCAGCCACTAACTGACATAAAGGGAGACATGACAGAGTAGGAAACAGGGTGGAGACCCAATACAGTTTTTAAAATCCTTACTGCTGCAAATATTATAAAACAGAGGTTTTGCAAATGGAAAAGTGAGTAAGAATTGGAGGGAGCCAGGAGGAATGGGAGGAGAAGCAAAAAAAAAAAAAAAGCAGAATTTAAATGTGTTATGTACATGTACAAACGCTCCCATGATGTGATCACTATGTACTACAAACACATGCTAATAAAAAAGAGAAAAAAACCAAACACACATATGACTTTTAAAAAAATAATGACCTCAGAAGGAGCTTGTATACATGAAAAGCTCTAAGTGTAAGATTTGTTGGCTTCTCAGGGAACTGACTTGCAGTCACTGGGCTTGCTGTGAGCCTTGGATGGATAATATTTTAAGGTCTGTGAGTTTTAGGCACATCTATATGTGTAAGGAGGAGGGAAGCTCAGTCTTGTTTGGATTCTCCTTTTCCTTGGTGCGCCTCGACCCTGAGTCCGTGGTAAGAAATCTCCACAAACCACCTGACAAAGTTGAAGAGGGACAGGAAATGGTGACTATAGTCATGGCTGACGTGAGTTTGGCCTCTGAGGTTGGACTTAATAGCAGGAGGCATCTGTTTCCCATGAGCCCAAGTGCTCCACTTCATCTGTATGTCCTTGTTTGGGGTGATCGCCCCCCCCCACTTCATTTTTAAACCAAAGTTTTTTTTTTCCTGAAGAAATTCCAGGTTTGTATTTGCTGAAAGAAAAAGCAAGGTGTTGAATTATATCTATGGTGGGCCAGGGGTAGAGTCCAACGTGAACCAGTGGAAGCAAGAGAGGCCATGCCAGCATTTATGGGATGTCATATCCCCCATTCATTTGAGCTTTACCTTCCCACTGCAAGGCACTGCAAGGACAACATTCCCACTGTTGTCTGCATTAGAATCAGTATTTTTCACTCAAGAGAGGCTAATCAATTTATGCAAAATTATACAGCTGACTAAGAAGTAAATTCAGGATTTAACCCTGATCTTCCAAATGCATATCTACAACATAGCCTAAGACAGCTGTGGATATTGTTTTACCATTAATAGTAATAAAAATGAGGGCTGAAAATGTAGCTCAGTGCTATAGCACTTGCCTAGTATGCATAAGGCCCTGGTTTCAATCCCTACCACTGGGGGGAAAAAAAGCTTAATATGTTAGACACACTGTTAGCATGTCTCACAAATTCTCGTCTTTAATCCTCACATCCTCGGACACAGCTTGTGTTTGCCGGTTAAGGAGGCAGGAAAGGCTGTGGTATGCAGAGACTACATGATAAGAGGAAAGAAACCAAGGCTGACATGAAGGTGTCACGGTCAGTGACACTTGGCCATGCTTGCAGAACTGCTGTCCTAAGGTGTCTATCCATGTCAGGAAGGCACCTCTCACAGCGCATCCCTCATAGATCCTATCACAGCACATCTGTTCTCTAGTGGAATGGGGCTGTCCCCACATAAAGAAGATTCTGGCGCAGCCCTGGAAGCAACAGCTGGAAGCAGCCTGTGGCCTGTCACTATCCATACGGTTTCTTCTCGGCAAGACAAAGGTCTGCCAGGGTGAGCTGCTATGTCATGGAGGCTCCCAGATTTCCTGCCAAGCAATGGGCTTGGCTCCCACCCTCAGCTTTGAAGTAGGAATCCTGGCAGGCCATGCGCTTGGCCAGCTCCTGCTCTTCAGCTCCTCTTCCATTCTCCATCAGGGGCCTTGAGCTGGGCAACAACCTAAAGCACCTCTCCAGCTTAAGAGGTGAGAGACGCAGAAGCTCCTCCTGTCCTAGAGTGGGGAGTGCGAAGCCCAAGCTCTACTCTGACTGGGCAGCAGCAACCCAGAAGACACACAGTGGTTGGACTGGTTGCAGAAGTGCCCAATGACCTGGCTCCTTGGGGTCCTGGAAATCAGGAGCTCATAGAATGTGGAGGATGAGGAGAACACTAGAACTCTCTTGCCAGGACATGACAATCTTGACCCCAAACCTCCTTGTTGGGGTTACTGGACATGGAAACTTGGATATATTACTTCTCTGTGCTTTAGTCTCATCTGTAAAGAGGGAATGCTGATTGAATTTATAGATTGATGTGGGAATGAAATGAGTTAACGTAGGTCAAGGTGCATAGAATGGGGCTTGGTTCAATAAGCACATATTAGAAGTCAGCTATATTACTGTAAGAGTTCTGAGATTATTTTCTTAGGCTCCTCAATATTTTCCCTTAGTATTTTTGGTTACTTAAAATGGACTGAGATTCACAGCAAGTGTGGGAGAAACTTCTCCATCCTTTGTAGTGACCAGTGAGGGTGCTGTGACTGCAGCCCTTCTTGCTACTCCCTCATAACCATCTGACAGCTGGTTTCCCTGCTCTGACTCACCTTCTGCTTCAGTTTACCGGCAGGTGGCTACCTCAACAAAGAGGTGTTAATACCTCATTAGCACCTCAGTTGCTTGCTGTGGGCACTAATCGCTTCAGTTGTCTTTGGACTGACTTTGAGCAGCCTTTGAAAAGCAGTTCAGTTCTTTGCTTCAGGTCACTTGCTTTACACAAGAAGTGAAACAACTTACTGGCAACATTTTGGTGATTAGATATAGATATAGATATAAAATTTATATATATATTAAACAGATAGGTCAGAGACTTGCTGTTCTGCAGCACCTGAAACCAAACTTCTCTCTCTTCTTCCGCACTCCACACGTGCAGACCTACCCTTACCCTTGGCCACCCGTGGTTTGGGACAGAATCAAGCAAGAAGGCAAGGGCTCAAATTTGAAGCAGATGTTGGGGTGGAGACAATACGAAGGATGTGGACCCTGCTAGAAACTGCCCGTTGCTCTGACTTACTGCCAAGGCTGCAAAATACGGAGTGAGTGTTCCTGGTTAAATACCCAGCTTTTCCTTGTGCCAGATTTTCCTGGGCCTCAGTCCTCAGAGGCTCTGGCTCTGCTTCCAAAGTTCTCCATATCCTTGTGCCAACCGGCATCTTGGGCCCCTTTTCCCACTTCACTGAGCCCCTAAGCCCAGCCTTACCTCTTATAAGTCAGGACTGGAGTTTTCCCCATAGCTAATCCACAGTGACATTTTTGAAGCCAAAACTCAAGACATGGTCTGACAAAAGAGATTTGTGCTGATTCTGGGTGTGAGAGGCTGTATGGAAGACACAGCTTGGATGCCAAGACAATAAAATGTTCAACGTTTGGGGGGATAATAGGTCATAACTGTTGAAACTAGAACCACTGTGGAGTTTGCAGAGGGCCGCTGACCCACCCTTCTTCCAGATGCGTCCAGAACTGTACACACAGGACTGCCAGGACCCAACATGTTTGTATGCACTAAGTAAGCTCCCAAGTACAAGGTCTACAGTTTAACTTCATTGTTTTAACTTTCTCAGGGGACACAAGATGGCATTATAATGGACACAGTTTCAGTGGCGAAACCCCTTTGAGAAAGGGAGCCTAAAGAAAGAGTTGGTTTTCCTGACAAGGGTCTGATGGAAGGCCCATCCAGCTGCTATCCAGCTCAGAAGTCTAAAAATCAACTGTAAGACTGGTTCAAACCCCTCAGAGATGAACAAACATCAGCTGTAGCACATGACAGAGAGATAACCAGGGACTGCAGTTCATGGGTTTGATTAACATGAAAGGAAACTAGAGTAAAACTCAGTGTTTCCACCCATTGTACTAGTCACAAACCAATCTTGAAGCTATTCATAGAGTTGATTTACTTTCCAACTTTGGGTTCTTTAGAAATGGGATTGTCTTTCCTCTACCATCCCCTAATAATTTGGGCATAGTACCAACTCTTCTGATTGCTGTTAATGAAGATAAACCCCTTATCTCATCCACTGAAGATTTTATTTTATTTTTTAAATTTTATTTTAAAAGGGAGTAAAATTAAACACAACAAAACAGAACAGAATGGGACATAAGAAAGCATAAATTTCAAAGCTAAACAACCAGAGATCTTCACTATCTGTCATATTGTCTCTTGTTTTCTTCCAAATGGTTGTCCTTATCTTTGCATATGGAGAGCTCATACTAAATAACATAGCCAATCTTTTCACAAGATGTGTAGTTCACTGGCTCCCACTTGCTAGGCAGGGGTGGGGGGACATGGGATGGGGGACAGAATGACATGAGATGTCTGATTCTCAGCCCACACGCAGCCAGGATCACAGTTGCCCCCCAGAGATGGAAAGAGTTCCTTGTTCTCCCGGCACCCTGAGTCAACTGCACGGTGCAGGTCCCGACGTGCCAGGGTCTCTCCCCTTCAGGCCGCCGAAAGTCTGCCACACTCTCAGCCGCCCCCCAGAGAGGGGAGGAGCTCCTTGTTCTCCCAGCACCCCGAGTCAACCACACAGGAGATTTTAATTTCATTGACTGAGCTGCAGGTTACTGGCCAGTGCCCTACTGTGAAGTCAATACTTCAGGTTTTGTCTGGGAGAGCAGGTTAAAGTAAGATTGGCCTTAAGATCATGGAGCTCCTTTTTTTTTTTTTTTTTTACATTAAGACTTGGCTAGGTGATAGAGCCTATTTACGGTACAATGAGGGATGTGCTTCTTGGGACTGTTTCTTCCCAACTTCAAGAGTTCTTTCTTCTCTGGAAGTCAACAGAGAATAGTCTTTTTCTTTTGTGAAAGGAGATAGACAATTATCATTAGCTGTTATTCTATATTACAAAAAATCTCCATATGCATAAATAGAACCCTACTTATTGTGATTTGTGTCTATATGTTACCCCCAAAGTCTCATACAGTCATGGGGGTAGACTTCTAGAGTTCACGATTGACTCATGGTTCAATGCTAGAATTATGGGTGCCCTAGGGTGGATAGTTTATGCACAATATTTGGGACAGAAACCTCCACAAACTTTGAGCTAAATAAAACCTTTCCTTCTTTAATTTTTAAGGCATCAGATATTTTATCCAGGGACAGGAGAAAACCAACACAGAATGTGGTACCAGAGAAGTGGGGTCTCTGCTGTGACTATACCTAACCATGTGATTGCAGAGCCTTTGGGAATGGCTTGTGGGAAGGGCTGGAAAGGTCTGGAGATGTCACCTGAAACAGTAGCACTGGAATACCTTAGGTTGTTCTGTATAGGACATTCTGGTCAGAGCTCAGAAGACCAGAAGACTGATAGAAGTTCTGCTGGTGAAGGCCAGGCTTAGGAGGTTTCTGCTGGAAAGAAGGACTGCATTGGCTGCTGGAGTCCAGATGATGTAAGTTATGGCTTGGCAAAAAGTCTGTCTGCATTTTGCTTGTGTCCAGAGATTTTGCCTGATACTAAGATTAAGGGCAGTGGGTTAATTAAACTGGCAGAAAAAAAAATTTCAAAGCACTCAAATGTTGAGGTGGTGGCGTGGCTATTGTTGGGGCTTTTCGACAAATCTGTGTTGAGAATTAAGAGCAAAGAGGTCAGAAGAATGATTTAAAATGTGAGTTTGGCCAGAAAGGAAGCTCCAATAAAGCTGTGTACTACAAAGATAGAGCTGAAAGTTATATATATATATATATATATATATATATATATATATATATATATATATATAAACTTATTTATTTTTTTGGTACTGGGGATTGAACTCATGACTGCCTGCTTGCAAAGCAGGCGCTTAAGCCACTGAGCTAAATCCCCAGCCTGAAAGTGATCTCAATTGCTGAAAAGAAACAGGAAAGGGCCAGGGATACAGCTCAGTGGCATAAGCACCTGCCTGGCAAGCGTGAGGTCATGAGTTTAATCTCCAGTACAAAAAACAAAAAACCAGGAAAATATAAGACAGCAAAAGGGCATCATAAGAAGCAGCAATCCTCTACCCTTTGCAGCCTCAAAACTTCAAAAGTGAAACACTTTCAAATGATAACTTGGAGTAGGATCAGACCTAGGATTTAGGAGATGTAGCAGAAACAGGTGTATCATGTTCCAGAATGGCAGCAACTACACTATGTTCTAGAATGGTGACAGCATAGAATTTGCTCCTCAGCATCAGGTTCAGAGTGCCCAGTGATTCAGGTACTTAACCCCTACAGCCAAGAGAGAAGAAAGCCTAGTTACTGCTCCAACTGGCAGCAGACCTTGGCATCATCCACATGGTGCTGGTTTTATGTGCATACAGAATGCAAGAGTTGAGGTCAAGAAGGCTTCCCCCTAGATTTCAGAAGGCCTAGGAACTAGGTAGTGTGCCCCTGAGAGAGCAGTGTGTGAAGTTGTAAATGTGAAGCCAACAATACAGTTGAGAACCCAGAAGTTTGGAAAAGCCAGGAACATGGATCATCCAAGGAAAACTGTAAGGACAGAACAAAAAAGGCCCAAGAGAGAATCCCTGATAGCTACTATCACCACCACTGGAAGTGCCATAGCCATAGAGCCACACAAGCCTTTTGGAACTCACAACTTGTTCACAGGTTGTGCTAGATGCCACACACGGAACTACAAGACTTAATGTTTGCCCTGTTGGATTTTGGACTTGCTTTGGTCTCAATCCATTTTGTAATCTCATTTGTACCTTTTGGAATGGTAATGTTTATCTTGTGCCATTGCATTTTGGAAGGGTATAACTTTTCATTTGTAAAAGGACTCACAGCTAAGAGTTTGCCTTAGATCTTGGAAGAGACTTGGAACTTGGACTTTTCAGCAATGCTGAAACTGTTAGGACTTTCGCAACTCTTAAGATATGAACTAAAATGCCTTTTATATAAAGGGATGTGCATGTCTTTGGGGGGGCAGGGGCAAAATGCTATAGTTTTTGTCTGGATGTCCCCCCAAAGCCTCAAGCAGTCATAGGGGTGGGCTTCTAGAGTTTGTGATTGATTCATGGTCCAATGCTGGGATTATGGTTGTGAGTGCTACATTCACCCTAGGATAGGCAGCCTACATACAAGGAACAGACTCTTCTCTTATGCTCCTCCCTTTTTGCTCTTGTTGCTTTTGCTGTCTTCTGGCTGCCACAAACTGTTGCTCCTCTGCCATGGGCTATCCTGCCTTGGAGCCAGATAAATAAACCTTTCCTTCCTTAAATTTGGGTGTTAGATATTTTGTCTCAACAATGAGTATAGTAACCAAGACACCACCCCCACCCTAAATCAACAGTACTGAAATTATGGGGATAGGTGGTGATGTGTTTGGGTATCCAAACCTCAAGGAAATAAAACTAAGAAAAATGGATTATATCTAGCTCCCTATACAGGACTGTCGGAAGTGCTCAGAGGTAGGGATGAAATTTTATCTTCTTTTCCCCTAGCTCCATGAACAGTGTTTCATACACAGGAAGTGTTTGCTGAAATGTGGACATGCACAAAACTAACGGGAAAAGAAGGCTATGAATCCAGTGGTGGATTTCTTGTGTAAAATGATGAAAACAAGACCTTGTGTAAAATGATGAAAACAAGTTGTAACATCACAACTATGAGACAATGTAAATTAAAGCTCCCAACAGTTTCAAAAATGATAGCTATTATTACAATTTGGAGAGCAGATGGGTTAAGAAAAGTCAAAGGTGCTAGGTTGTCTATATGCCCTAGAGACAGAAACAGGATACAAGGAGGTGCCTGTTATCAGGACAGGCCACCAGGCCAAGGACATAGTTTACAGAAGAAATTTCTCTCTTATCCTACCTCTAGTCCAAGCTTCACTTCTTTCTAGAAGATAAAATTTCAAGAACTTGCTCATTCAGAAATTTGCACAGTTTTCCATATGAACTTGGTCTAAGGCATTCATGGCTATCAAAGACTATAAAGGCTATGGGGGCCTGCTTAGTGGAAGCAGCAACCACACTGACTGGCTTCATCCTGAATAAGCTGTCATCTCCCTAAAGGAAGGGTACAAAGTGAACGAGATGATTGGATGGTATGGTTCTGTGCCTTCATTAGAGGTACTCATTGTCACTAACTCATTTTGTTTTTTTTGTACCAGGGATTGAACTCATGACCTTGTGCTTGCCAGACAGGCACTTATGCCTGCTGAGCTAAATCTCCAGCTCACTAACTCATTTTAAATGCTGCTGTGGCCTGAGCTACACAGTAAGTTCAAAGCCAGCCTGAACTACATAGCGAGACCTTGTCTCAAAAAAATAAATCAAATAAAATAAAGTTGCTGTTGCCACTGGCTGGCACTGACAAGTCAGGCCATACTGACAACTTTGTTAAAGCCACCTTATACCACAGCAAAAATCAAACAGCTGCTGCAAGGTGACTCCTGCCACCCCAAGGCAGGCTTGTGCAGAGTTGGCGACCTGGGCCCCAGGAAATCGAGCTTCTGGCTAGTTACCGGTACACTGGACCGAGTCCCGGAAGCTCCACTGCCTTAGTACAGCATGCCCAACAACCTTCTCTCAGTTTGGGAGGCAGAGGTTGAGCTGGGGGACTAACCGCCCGGGGGATCTTTCCCACTCCCTAGGACAAAGGACTACAGCCCGAGTTTCCACGGGCTCTAGTTCCCCAGGCCCAGCATCTGCCTTACAATTTAGGGAGCCAGGAGCCTGCAGAGGGGAGTTAGGACCCTGTGAGGTGAGTCCTGCCGCCCCAAGGTAGGCTTATGGAGAATTGGTGACCTGTGCTCCAGACAATTGAGCTTCTGGATAACTACCGGGTACACTGGACGAGTCCCGGAAGCTCCACTGCCTTAGTGCAACATGCTCAGCGGCCTTCTCTCAGTTCGGGAGGTGGAGGCCGAGCTGGGGGCCTGACAGCCTGGTGTGGGCTGGCCTGGGGAGAGCTTAAAACCAGCACTCCCAGCGGTTGAGATCATACTCACCCCCTTGGACACGGGACTGTGGCCCGAGATTCCGTGGGCCCCAGTTCATGAGACCCAGCTTCCAGCTTTCAATTTAGGGAGCCAAGAGCCTGTGGGTGAGCCAGGGCTGCTCCAGGAACTGAGGGTGCAGGAGGTAACTCACCACACATCCAGAGGAAGCTTTGGAACACCACTCAAAGCAAGGAAATATAGAAAAATGACAAAAGGAAAGACCAAAAGGCAGGCTCAAAATTCCAGCCCACCCCGAGAAAACTTAGGAGCCATGTACATAGAAGAAAAAAGAAGCCATAAACCTGAAATGTCTGAAATGATATCAAATGAAATAAAGATGCAACTAGGGGAAGCTATGGAGAAATTTAAATCAGAAGTACTTGCCCAGGTAAGAGAAGAAATGATAAAAATAGTAAAAGAAATAGTGAACACATCTAGTGAAAACACAGCTAAAAAATTAGAGGAACAAAGCAGACAGAATCCCTGAATGAACACTGTAAGAAACAGAATACATAAAGCAGATTCAAAGAGATATACAGGAAATCAAAAATGCAATTGAAAGCTGCCAAAACCACCTCAACGAAAGTGAAGATAGAATTTCAGACCTCGAAGATAAGATCACAGCTAGGAACAGGAAAGGAAAGATCTCTTAAAAATAACCAAGAATCAGGAAATAACAATTCAACACCTGCAAGATGATGCAAAGAAAAATAACATAAGATTAATAGGGATAAATGAAAAAGAAGGGGACAGCCCAAATGATATCAAGGAGGATATTTATAGGAGTAATAGCTGAAAACTTCCAAAACATGAGAAGAGAAACTGACATTTGGATAAGTGAAGCATATAGAACTCCAAACAGCCATAACCAAAATAAAACTACACCCAGACACATAATAATCACCATCCCAGAAATCCACACTGGACTGTCAGGCCCTCAGCTCAGCCTCCACCTCCTGAACTGAGAGAAGGCCGCTGAGCATGTTGCACTAAGGCGGTGGAGCTTCCGGGACTCGGTCCAGTGTAGCCAGTAGCTATCCAGAAGCTCAATTGTCTGGAGCACAGGTCGCCAACTCTCCACAAGAGAGAAAAGACAGATCACCTATAAAGGAAAACCTATCAGAATCACAGCAGACTTCTCAACACAAGCAATGAAGTCAAGAAGAGCATGGAGTGAAGTATTTCAGATCCTAAAGGAAAACCACTTCCAACCCAGACTGACGTACCCTGCAAAACTGTCCTTCAAAATGGATGGAGAAATAAGATACTTCCATGACAAAGAACAGCTGAAGAACTTCATGAACACCAAACCAACCCTACAAAGAATACTGAAAGACATTCTAGATATACATGGGATAAAACCACCAACCAAGGCAGACAATTAAACAAAATGGAAAGCTAACAATACAACAGCAGAAAGATAACATGTCAACAATAAATCAATATATAACAGTTACAACCATTAATGTAAATGGCCTCAACTCACCAAATCAAAAGAAACAGACTGGCAGAATGGATCAAGAAATAACATCCAACCATATGCTATCTACAAGAAACCCATCTAACCCAAAAGGACACTCATAGACTGAAAGTCAAAGGATGGAAAACAATACTTCTTGCAATAGGAAACCAAAAAAAGGTGGGAGTAGCCATCCTGTTTGCAGACAATGTGAATTTCAAACCAAAAATGATCCAAAGAGATAAAGAAGGTCACTACATACTAGTTAGGGGAAAACTTCAAGAGGTAGAGATAACAATCTTAAATATATATGCACCAAATTCCAGAGCACCCAGCTATATAAAGCAAATACTAACAGAAATGAAAAATCAAATAAGCAATAACACAACTAAAACAGAAGACTTTAATACACCATTGACACGAAGGGCCAGATCAACTAGACAGAAAATCAGCAAAGACATAACAGAACTGAATCACACCTGTGAACAAATGGACTTGATAGATGTATACAGAGTGTCCATCCAAAAACATCAGAATATACATTCTTCTCAGCAGTACATGGGACATTCTCTAAAATAGACCATATACTAACCCACAGAACATATTTAATTAAATGCAAAAGAATTGAAATTATCCCATGCATGTTATCGGATCATAGTGCCGTGAAACTAGAAATTAACAATAAAAGCAACTGCAAAAACCTCACAAACATATGGAAACTGAGTAATACACTCTTGAGCAACCAGTGGGTCACAGAGGAAATTAAAGAAGAAATTAAACAATATCTACAAGCAAATGAAAATACAAACACAACTTACCGGAGTTTGTGGGATGCAATGAAAGCAGTCCTAAGAGGAAAATTTATTGCATTGAGTTCCCACATCAGGAAGACAGAACACAAATAAACAACCTAATGCTACAACTCAAACATCTAGAAAAAGAAGAACAAGCCAAGCCCAAAGCCAAAAGAAGGGAGGAAATTATAAAGATCAGAGCAGAAATTAATGCAATAGAGACTAAGAAAACAGTACAAAGGATCAATGAATCAAAGAGTTGGTTCTTTGAAAGAATAAATAAAATTGATAAGCCCCTGGCCAACTCTATTGAAAGACTTCTAGATATAATAAATAAATTCAGCAAGGTAGCTGGATACAAAGTCAATACTCAAAAATCAATAGCATTTCTATACACTAACAACAAAAGTACTGAGAGAGAAATAAGAGAAGCCACACCCTTCACACTAGCACCCCCCAAAATGAAATACTTAGGAATTAATCTCACGAAAGAAGTAGAAGACCTATACAGCGAAAATTATAATACCCTGAAAAAGGAAATCGAAGAGGACCTCAGAAAATGGACATCCCCTGTTCATGGATAGGAAAAACAAACATTGTGAAAATGGCCATTCTCTCAAAATTACTATACAGATTCAATGCAATCCTGATCAAAATACCACTAACATACCTCATAGATCTAGAGAAATCACTCCTAAAATTCATCTGGAACCAGAAGAGACCTAGAATAGCGAAGGCAATTAATTCTAAGCAGCAAAGGCAAGGCAGGAGACATCACAATCCCTGACTTGAAATTATACTACAAAGCTACAGTAATAAAATCAACATTGTACTGGAATAAAAACAGACCTGAAGATCAGTGAAACAGACTGGAAGATACAACCACAACCACAAACTCACTCAACCACCTTATCTTTGATAAAGGGGCCAAACATGCTCGCTGGAAGAATGATAGTCTCTTTAGCAAATGGTGCTGGAAAAATTGACTATCCATATGCAGAAGACTAAAACTAGACCCATGCCTATCACCATGTACTAAACTAAAATCTAAATGGATCAAAGATCTAAATATTAAAACAGAAACACTAAATCTGCTGGAAGACAAAGTGGGTAAAAATCTCAAAGATATAGGGGTAGGAAGACAATTCATGAACAAGAATCAAACTATATGGGAAATACCTCCCAGAATCAATAACTGGGACCATATCTTATTAAAGAGTTTCTGCACGTCAAAAGAGATTTCCAGCAGAGTGAAAAGAAAACCCACAAATTGGGAAAAAATCTTAATGGACAAAGGACTTCTGTCTAGAACTTATAAAGAATTTTAAAAAATCAGACTCTCCAAATTCAAAGACCCAGTCCAAAAATGGGCATCTGAAATGAATACACAGTTCTCAGATGAAGAAATAAGAATGGCAAATAAATACATGAAAAAATGTTCATCATCATTAGTCATGAGAAAAATGCAAATTAAAACCACACTGAGATCCATCTCACTCCAGAAAGATTGGCCAACATAGAAAACACTACCAACAACAAGTGTTGGAGAGGCGGTGGGGCAAAAGGAACTCTTCTGCACTGTTGGTGGGAGTGTAGACTCATGCAACCACTGTGGAGGTCAGTCTGGAGATTCCTCAAAAAGCTGGGTCTGGAGGTCCCATTTGGCCCAGCTATTCCACTTCTAGGCATATTCCCAGAAGATCTGAAAACATCATACCACAGTGATATATGTGCACCCATGTTTACAGCAGCACAATTTGTAATAGCCAGATCTTGGAAACAACCTAAGTGCCCATTAACTGAGGAATGGATAAAAAAGTTGTGATATTTCTATACAATGGAGTACTACTCAGCTATAAAGAATGATCACATTGAGATATTTATAAATAAATGGACATGACTTGAGACCATACTCATAAGTGAAATAAACCAAATTCACATGTGTAAATACCGTATAGTCTCCCGAGTATGAGAGTTGGTAAGAGTATATAAGGTTTTACGGTAACCATGATTTCCCATTTCATTGCTTTTAAGCCTTTCAATGTTTTCATTCATCAGTTGGTATGGTTTTATTCTGTTTTATTTGACTTTATTATGTGTGATGATATGAACAGCTGTTTTGAAGAGAACAAAACATTATGACAGCTATTGCTGATTTAATACTGTCCTTCTTAGAAGTCCTACCAAGCTTCTATTCTTCTATTTCCATTGGTTCTATCTATCACATTGTGTCTTATTGGGATTTGAATATGTGTGAAAGTATAAGCAATTTTTTATTGAAAA
>PVJX010021252.1:0-32211 GCA_004027295.1 Dolichotis patagonum
AAAGAGGATGAGCAAGAGAACAACAGTGAGAATACCCCGGTTACATACCTGCCGTGCTAAGGCTTAACCTTGCTTTAATATAGGCTATTGCATTTGTTCCACATCTCAGGCCATGACATCACTACCCTCAGCCTACAGACTGCTGAGTTCTAATGGTGATTATCTCTTGAACTCTCTTCCACTTCCATTGCCTGGCTGAGACAAGATGTTCTTTCACTTCTGGATTTTTGCAAAATGCAGGTTGATGTGCCTGCTTCCACTTCCATCATCCACTCTTCTTCAGAGAATGTGTTCTAGAATGCTTACCCTACTCACTCGAGCACTGCACTGATCAGGAATATTTTTAACCTCCCAATGCCTACAGGGGATTCTATAGTTAGGCTTTTACCTATATAACCTTTGGTAAAATCTTTCATTTGCCTTCCATAATTTAAATATTATGATTTGGGCAGTTTTCCTGATCTTTTTCCTTGCATCTTCAAGTCATTGTTCATTCAGTTCTCTGTGTTGGACAGTCCCTGGCCTCCCTCCATTACCATTTGCTAGGGTCTTACCCTCCAAACTGTAAGTATCCAGGAATTCCACACAGTACCAAAGAGCAGGTGGGTTACTGCATCTCAGAGAGCAACTGGAACCAGTCTAAGCCAGAAAGCTTGGCAGGTTTCAGATTCTAAGGAAGGAGCCAAGGAGAGTTCTTCTTGGGACTATAAGATGATACAATATAGATAGCAGTTGAAATTAAATCAGAACAGGGTGGTATTTTATTTTGAAACCCTGATTTCCAGTGTATGTTTTTAAATCAATTCCAATACATATAATGTTCCATTAAACATTTATGCTGCAATTACAATATCCTGGGTTTATTGTATTTATTAGGAGCTAGAATGACAGCATAGCATAAGCTCTGTCTGAGTTGAATTCCCTGTTTTGCCATTAACTAGTTGTTTAACCTTGGGCAGGCAATTTAATCTATACTTTAATTTCCTCTTCTATAAAATAGGAATATTATTAATTCCTAACTCATACAATTGTGTAAAGTAAATTAGCTATTGAAAGCACTTAGAGTAGAACCTGGCACAGTATAAACACGATAGTAATTTACTAGAGTTTTATACATTTCGATATCAGTTTCCTTAATCCTCATAGCCACCTTCCAATGTAGGGTGATGATGCGTATGATGGCCATTTTACACATGAGAAAATGAAGGCTCATAGAGTTAAGATCACTTTTTTAGAGCTAAAAATTGGAGAAGCTGGAATTTCAATTCATGCTTTCCAAATCAGAGTTGGGGGGCTTTATCATTGTCTTGAGCAGAAAAATTCCCTTGTCTGCATCATGAGCTAGAGACAGCTAAGCATTCTTGCGAAGGCAAACCCAAAGACTGTCCTCCTCTGTTTCATCAGGGGTCTCTAGCAGCAATTGGTCAGACTCATCAAGAAATAGCACATCTTTGTTGGATATTGGTAAGCATTAGAGCATTTTGGTTTATTGTTTGAATTAAATTGGTTATGAACATGGTGGGTGACTGTAAAAAGAAAAGAAAAAAATTATTCCTTGAAGCAAGAAGGTAAGTCTCAAATTACGTGACTTGGAAAATAAGGAAGTAGTATTTTGGTTTATCATGAGTCACAAAAGTGTCAGAAGGGAAGCATTCATTTACTAATTCATTCATTTTAATAAATTTAATAAATTAATACTCATTTATTTAGCCAGTGTTTATAGGTTGCATATATGCTAGGCACTCTACACAAGACACCTTATCTGGATTCAAGAGAAGATTGACAGTGACCCTAAAGAACAGATGGTCACTGGATAGAGTCATCCTGTCTGGACAGGAGTGCTAATGTAGCAACAGAGAATAATGACAGATTAGTCCTCCCATGACTAATCTTTTCTTATACTTTTCTTATACTCTCTGCCCTGTATTTTTTCCCTTAAGCCATAAAAGGATAGCATGGGTTAAACATGTATTCCTCCTTTCCTCCATTACATAAGTCAGCTTTGTCTCCTTCACTGATCAGTGTTAATTAGTATAAAGAGTTCTCACTTGCTGGTTACTAGGCACATGTGGTCCAGAAATACTTTGCTGTGGGTTACAGCTTGTGGTCTCTGGGACCCTTGCTGTGCCTGTGGGCAAAAAGTGTTACCCCTCCCCCCACCCCGAGGGCTAAATCTGCCTTCAGAGCCCAGAGTTGCAAGGTTGAGACCGACAAAATCCTCAAGTGGGTAACTGAGAATGAAAATGAGCAGGCAACTTTTGCATCAACCTCCTGGTTCTTAAACTCATATTTCTTCCAACTGGGAACACAGCATTGTAAGGTTTCTGACTTAGGAGAGATACTGCACCCTGAGAGTTGGGGTTCCACTCTTCATATCACTTGTTCTGTCCCACGTATTTTCAGAAATCGATGCTAAGCTAGTATTAAATATTTAAGACATCTGTTATAAGTAGTGTCTGCGAGGGAAAACAAAGATGGGTCCTGAGGAGGCAGAAAGTACTATGATCCCTGCGAAAGAGAAAGAACAAGAAGGAGAAACACAGGACTACACGGCTGTTCTGAGAACATGTTGTCAAGGTTGATGAAAGTCCCGCATCTCTCAGGGATGGGCTGGCATAATATCCCCGCTACACTCATCGGTGAGGGAAGCCTGAGGAAGCAAGCACTTGGTATGTAAAGAGCTGAACAACAGGAAGAGTTCAAAGCACCGCGGACGTGAGAGTAAGCAAGAGGGCTATGGTCCTGTCCTCATGGAGTAGACAGTCTATCGGGATCTACTAAACCCTCATGGCTCAGTGCGACAAAGGCCTTGAAGCACAAAGGCAAAAGCTTCCAGCCTAGTGGGGAGAGCAGTGCACAGAGAGGGATTCCTGTGGGGACAGCAAGTGTAGCACAAAGATAAAAAGCCCAGACACTGTATTTAAACGCAAACCTCTTCCTGTTTTCGGTCTTGGAGCAAGCTCATAACCTCAGGGTCTGAGCGTCTTCATCTACAAATTGAGGGGAATGTGGTTCTTACCTCACAGGGATTTAGCGATGATGAGATAGCACAGTATCCCAACATAACACTTAGAAGAGTAGGTGGCGCCCAGTGACCAAGGCTGCTTCTTGTCATAACATAATTTTACAGATTCCAGGAGGCCAGTGTGAAGGGTAAAGATGTGGGCTGCCCGGTTCAGGAAGGCCTTGTCTGACCAGCTAATCTCTGTTCATTTTCCGGGAGTGAGCGGCGTAGAATGCCCCCTGGGAAACCACCACTTACTGATTTCCCAGGGGCTGCGGGGCTGGTACTGCTAACCTGCTTCCCGCTGGAACCGTCAGTAGAAAACCTGTTCCGGTCCTCAGGCTAGGACTTCCCGTTCTTTCCTGGCATCAGCAGTGGCTTCCCTTCCCCTCCAGCCAGGTTTCTCTCGACAGGGTCCTCAGAGTTTCAGAGCAGTGTGACCCTGGGCAGATGAGGCTGCAGAATGTGTCTACCTGCTTTCCTTCGCCATCAAGTTGGGCCTATCCCAACTCTCTTCCATACAGGAAGCACTGAGAAAAATGTGGCACTTAGCCCCGAGGGAAGAAAGCTTTCCTTGCCTAAGCTTACCCTGTGTCCCTCCACCTGGGTCAGCCTCTCCTCCAGAAGGAAAGGTCAGGTGACAGTCACCTACAACACGGGCCTAGGGCCTTCAGGGCTGCAGCCTTCTTGATTTTTCCTTTTTCTTTTTTCCCCTCCCGTCTTTTGCTGTTTGAAATTTTCCTTGCCCATACCTGCCTGCTGGCTCCTGTGAATGCTTTAGATTCCAAGACTGGGCTTGTCTATGTCTCCCAACAATCTGAGTCTGGAAGACATGCGCCATTTCTTTAAACTCTTTAATAACCAATTGGAAGGAATTTTTTTTTTTTTCTGTATCTGATACGAGAGGGCCCAGGGACCCATCAAGCTGAAGTTTTACATGCCAATGGGCTGAAGCTCTAGTGATAAAATACTAAAACACCTTGTAAGTATTATTATTTTTTTCAGTCAAGGATCACCTTAGGACAAGAGGCAGAGTAAAAACTTACCATTTCCCTCAGGTTCTGGCCTGCAGTGTGACTGGCTAACATTTTCTATAGCTCTTCAGTTCACTCTGCAGAGTTTATGTTGTCTTAACTTCCAAGCCCACTTCTGGGGCTTAGAATCCAAACAGCAGAGGGGAAATACTACAGATGCACACATAAGGCCTGTTCCTTTCTGGGTGGGGATGAGGGGAAAGATGGCAAAGGGAAACCCTAGTAGTTGAATTTCTTCAGTGAAACCACCACACTGACAAATTGTTTATACTTATTCTCGCACCTCACGCTCACAATCTCCTTGTGAGGCACACGCTCTGACCTTGGTTTATGTAAGAACACACTGATTCAGGAAGAATAAACACCTTGCCAATTATTCCACAGATAGATACAGGCAGATTTGCTAAGAGCTCTGAATTCCCTGTGCATCTCCCCTCCCCATTCACTCAGTTGACTTTATTACCTCTGCCCAACCACCCCCCTTCTGCTAGCAGCGATCTAGTTCTAAAACCTGCTATCTCCTCCTTTGTTCTTATCCTTGTCTAATCTCCAAGTCCTAGCATTTCTTCTTTCACTTGCATTCCCCCTTCCACTCAACCTGTCCTTGCCAACAGCATGCTGGTTCAGGCTTTTCTCTTGGAATATCAGCTGTAAATGTGTAGCAGCTCCCCTTCATCAGTCTCCATCCCTGGAACCCCCACAGCAGTAAAGTAATCTTTCTGAACCATGTTCTGAAGTTAGCACTCATTGATTAAAGCCCTTCAATGCCTTTTCCTAACAATGGCATACAATCTCAAATGCTTAGTCTGATGTTTCAAAGCTTCTGCCGTGAGTCTCCACTCACCCTTTTCCTATTTCCCGTGAAACCTCTGCTCCATGCAGACTCATCTACCTGCCATCTCCAAAGCACATCTGACACATTGTGTCTCAGACTGGGTGCCATCTTCTTGCCTAGGACATAGGACACTCTTCTCTGTGTTCTCCCTGAAATCATGCTACTAGCTGAAAGGATCATCATCTTGTTAGGAAGCCCCTTCGTATTTACATATGTACACTGATCAAAGGCCACGGACAAATAACCAGGAGCACTGTAGATGCGCAATCAAAATTAGTTACTAGTAGAGAACCAAAAAGAAACAGTTTCGCGGTGGCCATAAATCTACCCAGGTAATGATGGAGGCCGGGGTCAGTAGATAATAACAATCCTGATCCATTCATGGGAGCCAGAGGTGTCCCCCCAATTGCTGCAATCACGGTATAAGCGGTCTCTCTCCTTCCAGCCTGCGCCCACCTTCCCCTTCCTGCTATTCCAGCACTGCTGGATAGTTTCCAGACACACAGCTCTGACCCTCCTACTCTGCTTCTGCTGCTCTTTTCATTCTCTGGTGACTATTCTATCTACTGACCTTCTACCTTTTCACGCCTTCTGTAAAGCTACTTTGGGGAGGACAAGCTCTGGCATGATCCGGCCTTTGTGAAGTCGCACTCCGGTTTCCTTAACCAGGGCCGCCATCCTGACATATCCGAACGAGGTATTGTAGACCCCAAGGAGTGTGGGCCAAGCCCAACATTTCCAGGTGGAGAATGTCTGTTTCGGAAGAGACACGGAGCACTGGTGGCAGAGTGCTGCTGAGTTCTGACTTGGTGCATGTCGCTTCCCTTTTATTGATGTCAGCCTGGGAAGATCTGTGGCTCCCACAAGCATTTCTTACAAGACAATACATGAGATCTAAGGCAGAGAAGATGTGGGCCAACTACCTTGGGTTGCTGCGTTTCAGTATTTACTAACTTTTTTCTTGTTCCAGGCTTACTTGTTTCTGCTTTCAGCTTCCAGTTAGCTATTTATCATTATAATAATTTATCAGGTGCTCTGAAAGACCTATGAAATTATATAAACAAGCATGGCTATAGTCCATCACTGTAAGATAACTGACATTTGGATAATATGCCACAGACTACAAAGCACTTTCACATGTATTGTTACATCGAATTGCTGTATGAACTCTGTGAGGCAGGCCTTGCTGTATATAGTTGACAGATTTGGGAAATGAGGTACGGTGTGGGGAAAGAGAACTCAGTGTTGTTTGAATGTTTTTTATGTACTAGGCACAGCATTGTGCTTTTTAAATAGTTTTTTATTAGTACTTGTTTGTAGCAATGATGTTTACATTCATCCTGGGAAGTAGGTATATGTGTCTAACATATCTTGATTCTTTTTATTCTTCTTCCCTTTCCTACTCTCCTCCTTCTCTCCACCATTAGATCCCTTTCTATTATTATTTTGGCTCATTTTTTGCAACATATAATGATTATATTGTAAGTTGTACGTGGCATCTTAAATCTCCTTACATTCTCCACCCTCTGTCTCTTGGTCCCCTTCCCATTTGCAAAAGATCTACATCCTTGTTTTCTTTTATCAATCTTTTACTTTGCTCTTTACTTTATTTGTATTTTGGATTTCTCATATGAGAAAAACCTTGCAACATTTAAGCTTATATGTCTCGTTTATTTCATTATGTTTTCAAGTGTATCCATTTTTGTGCAAACGTGTTGAGCGTATTGTTCTTTAAGTTGAGAGTGTTCCTTGATGTATAGACACCGTGTTTTGTTTATCCACTCCTCTGTTGGACATTTAGGCTGCTTGCAAGATTTAGTTAGTATGAATTGTGCTGCTATAAACATGGGTATGCATGTAATGTAATATCCTTAACTCTTTTGGGATAATACCTAGAAGGTAAATAGCTGGGTTGAATTGAATTTATACTTTGTTTTTGACAAATCTCCATACTAGTTTCCATAATGATGAGAATATTTTACATTCTCACCGGCAATGTAGCAGGGTTCCTTTCGCACATTAACTCATTAAATCCTCACAACACTAGTAAGAAGTAGGCATTAATATCCATATATGTGTTTGCATCCCAGGAGAGAAAGCCACTAACTCTTGAGTGTTTGCTATACTCCAGGTAAAACACTATTTAAATATTTTATATGCATTCTCTTGTTTATTCTTGATTAGTCTTCTATTTCCAAGTTAATTATGAGATATCAGTCACTGAGAAGTTTAACAAATTATTTAGGTTAAACACATATTATGTAACAGAATTTCTGCCTAAATTTATGGACACTAAAGCCTAACGTTTTTCACTACTGCAGTTGCTTATGGCAGGTCATAGAAAAATAGAGAAGGTAGAGAATTCAGAATTTGAACCCATGACCTTAGATTTCACGTACATGTGCATTCTTCTCCACTGCATTGCTGTTTCCGTCAAGGTGGACAGTATGACACTGATTCCCACGCACTGCGCCCGTGATACGTGTGAGAGAGTAAGGTGATTTTACAGATCAGAGACAGAAAAAGTATTAAAACAATATGACGAGCTTTTTTATGAAGCTAAACCTATTTAACTTTTAATATTTGGCTTCTCTGATATTACATCCTTCCACATTTTTAGGTACTAAAATGTGAATTTTGTGAAATGATAATAATATAATGTAGGTAGGGCTTTGGGTCTTAACCGTACTCTTTCTTTCAAAATTAAACTGTCAGACAAGATACCATAGACACACTTTTACCTGTTCCTCCCCTCTAAAACAAGTAAATTCACAGAAAAACACAATTGTCAATCTGAAAGGTGTAAAGAAAGTGAACTGACTGGAGAATTCAGGCTTTGAAGCAAGATGTCATCATAAGTTCTCTGGGTTTTGTTTTATCCCTCAAATGTCTCGGACTGAGCACCTGAGAGACTTGAACCTGAAACAATGAGCGCCCACAGACAAAACTCAAAAAGCCGCAAACCGACAAATACCGTTATGCTCGATGACTAGGGGGCTGGGAAGGGGGCAGTCCAGCCGGGGCTCAGCAGAAGCAGTGGTGGAACTGAGGGCTGGGAAGGGATGCTTCCCCTGATCCAACCAAGTACGCCTCTGCTCGTACCAGCAGGTCGGGTGTCTCTTGGTCCTTACCGTGTGTCACCCAGACACCCATCCATTCCCCGGTCTGCTGCCCCCTAACCACCACCAAAGTTATCATATGAGCTTCTTATTGGTACCAGCATGGGTATAACGGACACTCAGTCAAAACCAGGAGAATAAAGCAGTCTAGGATAGCACTGCAAAGGCTCCGAAAATTAAATTGCCACTGCAGTGACTGCCCACAGAAGTAGGCCACAACATCCACATTAAATCTAAATAAAGAGACTTCCAATATTGAGGCCAAAAAAAATCTCTTAATATATTGTCTGGAATGTGCAACTTACCAGATTGTATGATCATTTGTTATACCCAAAACTAGGAAATTAAAGCTGAGTGAGACAAAATAATCAAATAAATACTAAAATGAGTCAGATGTTGGAGCTGTCTGTTGAAGATTTTAAAGTGGTCATCAAAAATACAATTAAAAATTTTCTTGATAAAAATAAAGAAAAAATAGAAAATGTAAGCAAATAAATAAGAATCATAAAAATAAAATGGAAATTATAGAAGTTAAAAAGTGCAAGCATCAAAATAAAAAATTCAGTGGATGGGCTCAATAGAAGATAGGAGAAGCAAGAACTATCAAATATGAACACACATTAGTAAGAAATTATTCATTCTGATCAACAGAGAAAAAACACACAAAAAACTTCAATGGAGCTTCAGGGTCCCAAGGAAACATGTAATGTTGAGATTTTCATACATATCATCATAGTCCTAGAACAAGAGAGAGAATGTGGAGCTGAAAAAGCACTCAAAATAATAATGCTAAAAACTCTCCAAATCTGGTAAAGACAGAAATCTACAAATTTAAGATATCGAGGGAATTAAAATAAGATAAACTCAAGGAAATAACATGCCATGATATATTATAAAGCTTCTAAAACCTAAAGAGTAGGAAAAAATCTTTACAAATCTGAATTTTGATTTCTCATTCAGAAAATAATACCACCATATATTTCAAATACTGAAGGAAAAGAACTGCTAATTGCAAACTATTAATCTGATAAAAAATGTTCTTCAGATGCGAAGGGGAAATAGCTAAGGACACCTTGCAACAGTGGAAAACTCAGATAATTTTTTATTAGCAGTTCTTCACTTGAAGAATGGCAAAGGATGGTCTAATAAGAGAAGAGAGATGATAACAGTAGAAAACTTAAAACATTTGAGGGAGTAAGAGAATAGGCCAGGGGTGGTGGTACCTTCGTCTAATCCCAGCACTTGGGAGGCTCATGAGTTTGAGGCCAGATTAAACTATAAGGTGAGACACTGTCTCAAAACAAACAAACAAACAAACAAAACTAAGAATGAGAATAATGCAATCAGTAAATATGGGGTACATGAAGTAGACTATATCTCTCTTCATGAATGTCTCAAAACATATTTAATGATTGAAGCAAAAGTTACTACAATATCTGTTACAATGCTCAACATGTGTAGGATATTGTTTAGAGTAATTGTGTATAAAGTGTTGGTAAGGTAAAGGGACCTAAATGCATATAAAGTTTCATTATTTTATTGGAAGTGGTAAAATACAGGTAGAAGCAAACTGTGATAAGCCACTTGTGTACATAGTAATATCAGTAATAAGCACTAAGAAAATTATTAGAAACCATATGTTAAAAAAAAGAAACAATATGTTCAAAAGCAATATAAATAAAACAGAGTTCCAATAAATGTTCTAGTAACTGAATAGCTGGGGAAAAATAGGCAAAGAAAAAATTAAGAAATGAGAGGAGAGGAACAGAAAAATAATAAAATGGTAAACTTAAATCCTAAAATATCAATGATTTAAAAATCAGTTTAAATGTAAATGCTCTAAATATGAACTAAAAGATACATTGGCAAATGAAATTTTTTTTAAAAACCACCTAAATATGCTATCTGTAAGCAATTTATTTTGCATATTATGATTTAAATTAGGTTTAAAGTAAAAGAATAGAAAAAGATGCACCATGATAATGCTAGTCTAAAAAACAAAAGTGGCTATAGTAACATAATATAAAGTAAACATCGAAGCAAAGCAAATTGCTAGGGACAAAGGATGATATCCCCTAACAACAAAGGGATGGGATCAACCCAACCAAAACACACAGTAGTTGGAAATGTGTGTATACCAAACAAGAGAGTTTCAAAATATCTCAAGCAAGATTTGATGAAGCCAAAAGAAGAGAAATAAGTTCACAGTTTTATCTGGGAACTTTAGTACCTCACTCTCAGGAAAGACAGAATTACTAGGCAGACAATTAGCAAAGACACACAAAAAACTTCACCACCACTGTCCAATAGGATCTAACTGACACATGCAGTACTCTAAACCAAGCTCAACCAAAGTATGCATTCTTTTTACATGCCCATGGCACATTCACCAAGGTACACCATATTTTGTGGATCATAAAATAGAGGTAAATCATAAAAGAAGCTTAATTTGTAACTATGTAGAGTTTCTTATGCCACCCTAATGGAATCAGAGTAGAAATCAATAATAAAAAGACAATAGGAAGATGTTCAAACACTTGGAAATTGAATGGGACATTTGTGAACAATTTGTGAATCAAAGAGGATGTTTCAAAGGCAATAAAGAAATACTTCAAACTAAGTGAAAATGAAAGTGCAGCATATCACAATTTGTAAGTTATACGTAAAGTGGTGCCGAGAAAGACATTTACGGCATTAAATGTGTTAGAGATTTCTGGCACAGTAGAGAATCAAAAGTACAAAAGGAATCGGTTATATCATGTTGTGTCTTATTGGGATTTTAATATATGTGTATAAACAAACAAATGTATAGTATAAACAAATCTTTTTATTGAAAATGAGATATTATAGTAGCCATTGATCATAGTTATTCGGTTCAGAATGTCCTGTAATTCTTTCATTCTCTTGAATGGTTTTATACTATTGTGTTATGTTTGATACTATTGTACTTAAAGCCATGCTCAACTATAGCAGAGAAAGAGATATTTTGATAGCTATTGTTAATGTCTGGTTGTCTTATTGTAAAGTGTTGTGTTGCTTATGTTGTTCTGTTCTGATCTACTTTGTTCTGCCCTCTTTTGTTTTATTCTCTTTAAAATTAAAAAAAAAGTACAAAAGGAACAGATTTATTGAGGTGAGGACATGGGAAGGAGCACACAACCCACTGCTCTATCTCCTTCAACCGAAATATGGGGGGTATGGGACATACATAACCTTTGACTAGGGGCGGGCATTGATGACGCACAAGGAGCTGATTGGAATTTTCCTCCCACACAAACAGGAAGTGGAGTTGCAATTAGGGCTGAGGAAGAAGCAGGAAGTGGTAGGCATTCCTGCTTTGGCCTTCCGCCATGTTAGACCACCACCATAACTGTTCAGTAATTTATACTAGGGCAAGAACCTTTCAAAATGTTTATGTTAATTACAAAAAAGGAAGATCTCAAATCAGTAAACTACATTCTCGCCTTAAGAAAATAGAAAATGAGTAATGAATAAATCTACAGACTAGGAGCAGTGGCGCATGCCTGTACTTATTACCAGAGCACTGCCGGAGGCCGAGCCAGGAGGACCGCAGTGTGAAGCCCTGCTTGAGGAACTCAGCAAGGCCTTGCCTCAAAATTAAAAAGGGCTAGATGTACGGCTCAGTGAGGAGGCTCTGGGTTCAACCCCAGTACCACACCCACACCCACAAACCAACAACAAAACAAATAAGCCATCAACAGAAACGACAATAATGAAAAATAACAAAAATATGAATTTAATAGAAAACCTACTGTAATTTTACATGATGTTATTGAGGGAAATTGAATAGAGGTTATGACGAATTTCTCAGTATTATTTCTTATGACTCCATAGAAATCACTAAAAATCAAAATAAAAAGTTAATTAAAATGTTAAAACATTTTAGTGCATCAAATTGTGTTCATCATTTATCAGTCCACAAAATCGGTCTTACACCCGACCTGATCATTTTCCCTGATCTAAAGAACATGGAACAGTGAGTGGATCTTAGGAAAAAGACCTTGCTGGGGGCCAGAGCAAACGACTTTGTCTGCTGCCTCAGGTCCTTTGCTCTGTCACCTTGCTGGTAATCTGGTGACAGCAGGACTCAGCAACAGAGTGTGGTCAGCACAAGTCAATCCCTGCTGTCCTAAGGACATAAAGATGAAGGAGCTTACTCTGATCTTGCTATGTGTCACATGTACCGCCAGATACATCATCTGAATTCAGCCTTATAAGGACCCAATGAGGTAGAGCCACAAAGCTGGGATTGCAGCAAAGTCTGTTTGGCTTCAGAGCCTTCCTCCTTAACCTCTCTACACTTGCTTTGGACTGCTGTGCTCATATTGGGTATGTACCAGTCTCATTGGTGTAGCTTTTGAAATGAAAATAAAAGAACACTCCACCCAAAGAAGACAGTGTCCAGCTGTTTGCATTTAGTTGGTACAGCTGTATCTGTGTGTTACAATTTGGGGGCCACTAATGTCAGCCCCAGAAGCATGAAGGTTCTACTCCCACATATTTTAGCTTTTAAACATAGTTCTGTTTGAATGGGAAAAATTGCATCATCTGCAGCTATTGCCTTGGTTCTTGGCTTCACTGTTGTTGGTTTTTGTTTTTAACCCTTTTATCAAGGCATAATTTAGGCATCATAAAATTTAAAATTCTGTAAATCTAGTCTAAAATTCAATGATTTTAGTAAATTTATAGAATTGTGCAATTATTGCCAGTTTTACCAAAAATATCTATTGTGAATATTTATGTTTATTTCCTAGTCCCATCTCTTCTCTCAGGCAACTGCTAAGCTGCATTTTCTCTATATAAATTTGCCTTTTGATGCCCTTGAATTTCTCCCAGAATTTTATATAAGTATAATTACACTATACACTATCTTACTTGCTTTCTTTGTTGCTGACTCACAAAACCCAGTACCTGCAATTGAAAGGAAGAAAGTTTTATTTGACTCACAGTTTATGGAAGTTTCTGTCTATAGCTGGCTGGTTCCAAAGCAAGGCAGTGTGACAGAGGGGCATTGCAGAGGAAAAGTGATACATGACAGCAAGAGAACGAGAGAGTGAAACAGAGACAGAGATAGACAGAGACAGAGAGAGACAGAGAGACAGAGATCAAGGAAGGAGGAAGATACACACTTCCAGGCTATGCCCCAGCTACCTACCTCCAGACCAGGAGGTCACATTTGGCTACAAACACTCAGCGGAGTATTCCACTGATATCATGCCCCTAGTGATCCAATAGCCTTCCAGAGCTCCAAGTATGAGCCCATGAGGCTTGAGGGACATCTAGATATAAACCATAGCACAGAGTTTTTACATCAGCCTTCTTTAACTTACTATGTTTTTGAGTTTCATCTATGTTGTAACACATATTAGTAATTCATCCCTTTTAAATGTTACATAGTATTCGACTGCATGGATGTCATACTGTTTACCCATTCACTAGTTGATATGTATAGTATCATAGTATAATAAATACTGCTTAGTATAATACTTAGTATAAATACTTTTAGTATAATAAATACTGCTTCAAATCATCTATGTATGATTTTGTGTGGTGTGCATTTTAATTTCCCTTGGGTAAATTCATAAAAAGCTTTTATCATAGTATACATTCAACTCTCAAATTAACCAACTATTTTGCAAAGAGTCTATACATTTATTTTTTTCAAAATAGATGTTAAATATTTGAATACTTAAACAGAAAAAGAAAACAAAATTGTTTCTCAGTTTTGCTTTTGATCCCTGACTTTAAACAAATAGATAGAAAGTTCAAAAGAGTTAAAAAAAGATTTAAAATTTTGTTCTATCTCCATACCATCTTCCTAAGTTGCACAGTGTTAATTTATGGTTTTGTTTACAGAAAAAAACTACGCATATATCATTATATATGTTAGATATGGGCCAAGTAACCCAAAGGAAAACCACCATACACATTGTTTTTCACTTGGTATGACTTCCTATTTTGGTAATATGACCCTATTTCTTTCTTTCATTTTTAACAATTTTTTAAAAATATAAACTGGGTGCGATGGCTCATGCCTGTAATCCCTGCACTGGGGAGACTGAGGCAGGAGGATCACTATGAGTTTGAGGCCAGCCTGGGCTACAAAGTGAGTTCAAGGCCAGTCTGAATTATATAGTGAGACTATGTCTCAAAATTAATTAATTAATTAATTAAACTAAGAAAAAGAAAAAATATAATTGACATATAATGAATTTAAAGTAAACAAGTTGTAAAGTTTCAACATATACATTCATCTATGAAATCATTGCTACAATTAAGTTATTAAACTCATTGACACCCCTACAAGAATTTCTTTGTTTCCATTTCCAGTCTTTCGCTCTTCTTTCTTACTATCTCTTTAACTCATAGGCAACCACTGATTTATCTGTTACCACACTTCCATTTGGAGTTTCACACAAATAGAATCATCCAGTAGGTACTTTTCTTTGGATTTTTTTACGTACAATAATTATTTTGAGATTAATTATGTCAATATTTTATTCCTTTCTACTATTGTTGGTCTAGTATTATATGAGTATGTAGCAGTTTGTTTAGTCATTCATTGGAGGATGTTTGCATTGTTTCTAGTTTTTAATGTTGCAAATAAATCCATGATGAGCATTTATGTACAAAGCTTCATATGAATATATCCTTTCTTTTCTTTTACATAAGAATCTGGAGTACATGGTTAAGTTTTTAAGGAGCTATAAACTGCTTCCCATAGTAATGTACCATTTTACATTTCCATTATCAGTATATGAGAGTTCTGGTTCCTCACATCATGTTTGTGTATCTGGAAGTTAGATTTAGTTCTTTTTTATGTCATTAATTTTTTTACATTTTGAGCATATAGAATGTAACTTATAATAACTATAATAACTATAATAATAATAATAACTATTTTTAACTTTTTGTCTATCCATTCTCACATCTGTGTCAGTACTCTCTCTGTTGCAGTTCATCTTTCTTTTTATTACGGGTTATGTTTCCCTGCATCTTTCCATACTTGATAACCTTTGATTAAATGCCATCTTGACCACTGCTGCATATCTTTTTATTTTTTCTAAATATCCTTTAATTTTGTTCTGGGACATAGTCAAATCACTTGATGACCTTCTAATCCATCTGAGCCTAGTTGGATAGTGTCTTCACCCACGGATATTTATCAAAATTCTACTTAATACTAACTCCGATTTCCAGAAATTTTGTTTTTCAAAACTCTCTTTCTGTGATCTATGCTGTGAACTTATAACTACTTAGGTTTCTGTCTGGACTCTCAACTCCAACTTTTCAATTTGGTTGTCTAATATTATATACGCACTGTATTTAACTAGTTTATTATTGTTAGATGTTCTACTGCTGTTCCCTTATAAATTACAGTCGAGAATATCCTAATCCATACATACTGACAGGGTGTTGCAAATACAACTATACCACAGGGTAATTATTAGCAGCAAAGTTACTACTTACCTGGTTTATGCTTAATTATAATAGGTAACACTGAATTACCTTCCAGAAGGTTACATCAACTCGTACTTCATGGAAAGTGTATGAAAATGACTTTTGGCTCACATCCTTGCCAGTAATGGAAGTAACCAAACTCAGGATTTTTGCCAATCTGATAGGTAAAGAAATGGTATCGTTGTTCTGATTTGCATTTATGTGGTTATGAGTGAGGCTGAGCAGCTCTTTACGTGTTTGTTGGCTGCTTTCCCCATTTTTACCCGGATAACAGTGGACAGAGGACTCAGAGGCGCAGCTCCCCGGTGACAGCTTGCAGTGTATCCTCTAATGGATAGCTGGCTCATTTCCCTCAATCATACACACATAGTCCTCTTGACTTTCCTAATTTCTTGGGATCTCTTGAGCTTAACTGCTATGACCTAGCTCTGAGAACCAGTGGCACCGCCCTTCTAAACTAATCTGTAGACCACTATCATGGTACAAAGCATTGCAACTGGTAACTTCAAGTGACTATGAGAGAGAAACATTTTTCTACAGTTTCTTCAAGAGATAGGTCTTCTGGATGCCTAAGACTAAGCAGTGTGGCAGGTCTGAGTGGGAAGATTTGCTGAGTCAGTAAACCTCCTGGTAGCAATGACCACAGCCTCTGCCATTTCCACAGTGGCTCTAATTCGAGCCCAAGCAATGTTATATTAAACCACTTAGAATAATGACAGTTTTCTGGCCCAGTGGTTGAAAGAACTGACCAGAGAGAACTCTGAATTTCATCAATTCTAAATCCATGGCAGCATAACTCTAGTGTGTATAAAATTTCTAAAATCAACACCTGCTGACGCTTGAAAACTAGAGGTATACTTATCAAGCTAGATCCAGGAAAGGCAGCCTGAATTCAATGATTCTTAACATCCTTTTTGGCTTTAAAATTAGGTAAAATTTTGAATTGTTAGCTACATAGAACCATCATGGTTTCCCTATTACCTTCCAGATCTGCAACGATTTTAGGATTCCAGAATTGTCCAAGCATACTGCAGTGGTTCAAGGGTGTCCTTTCACCTGCAGTGTACATCCCGGCCATACTCTTTCTTCCAGAAAAGTTTTGAGACCGTCTCCTTTTTCTACTCCTATCTAGCATGAAAATATATCTTTGTAAGTTTGGGTTAATCACATTATTTCCATATTAACTTTTTCATCATACCTGAAAATCCTCTTTCACAAAAATGTGAAGATTCATTTGAGGGGAAACAGCCACAAGTAAAAAGACCTGTTCAATATTTTTTCCAGTAATTTCTCACAGCATTAAATAAATATCACTATACATATATAGATTCAGATGATGATGACAACAGCTGCTGTATGCCAGGCACTGTTTTAGACAATTGATATGCCCAACCTTTTATATTCACTGGTGTAAAATAGTTATTAGCAACTAATTTTTAAGATAGACAGGTCAGAATAAATCTAAGTCCAAGTTATACAGCTAGAAAATGATAGACTATGTTTATTTCACCCAGAAAACTATTCCTTATCCATTATTATGAAATATCTGCTCAGCACAGTACTGTGGGGTTCAGAAAAACACATTTCCTTGATTCCGTGAAGGCTTCATTTTGGTGGAGAGGCAAGGCTGACTCTGATGGAAAATTAAACAACATTACATAACTGCATTGCTGGAGAGATTAGGTGTAGAGTGATTTGTAACGGTTAAGTTTATAGAAGAGAGCAGAAAGGCTAGAGAAGACTTACGAGAGACAAGAGACTTAAGCTAGAATGTATTTTGGAGAATTTGTTAGATATTTTGAGAGTTTTTGAGAATTTATTTGGACATAGTTACAAGGTGGGAGAGAAAGACTTGAGAAGAATGATGAGAGATGAAATGCACACACACATGCACACGCACACCCCATGGATGCACATGCACAGGCACAGACAACCATGTGCACCCAAATCACTACATACAGTAACGCTTCTCATTACGCACAAGCAGTCAGCCTGTTGGGCAAATAGTCATGTGCTTGGCATGTAATTCACTGCAATTTATTTATTCTTTTTCAGATACTTAGAGGCCACACCTTTATCCTCCAGTATCCTCAGAGGAAAACAGACTGTTCCTGGTGTACAGTCTGTGTGATAGGTTTATAGGGCAGGAACCTCCTAGTCCAGTATCTCTGACAAGTTTGCTCTTCTGGTTCATTTTCCTACTTTCTTCTCTGCCATAGTGATTTCTACATTGGGTCAAGGCTTAGAGAACCGGTTTGCCTGAATGCCACTCTCAGACAACACCTTTAACCAGTTGTGAGAACGCAAATACAGATTGCCGGTAATGGGACTTTGGTCCTGGGAGGGCCATTACAGATCATTATACAAGACGTTTTCAAACTCCTCTTTGGAACCCTTTGAGAGATGCTGTGCAAATGCTTGGTTTTGGAGATCAGCAAACTCAGGATTTTCAGCATCCCAACCCTATTTCTGCAAAAGTAGTTTAGCTTTTATTAACTTATTTGTGCTCTTATATTTTTATTAGTATATGTTTGTGATACATCATAGTGATTATTGGTTATGCTCAACTTAGAGATTGATACATATAGTTTTTGCTTTCTGATCTCCTTACTTCTTCCTCTTTCCCTTTTTACCCTAATTCCCTTATTTGTGTTTCTTCACAGAATATAATTTGGCACTCTTTAAAAAAAGTTTACAGAGATCTGGTTGGATTCTACTCTTTTGTGTAGTAATGAAGACCAAGATCCATGGAAGTGAGGTGACCACCGAAGCTGGCTACTTAGCAGAATAAAATGATCTAGGAATCATATCCCTATATTCTCTTTTGACACTAGATTATACAACCACTCTATTTTTAAATTACATCCTCCACATTACCAGTAGCACCATGAGATCACTGATTTAGAATTAGTATTCGAAGAGGAATTCCTGCTTTATTTTGTTCTTTTTTCTCCTCCTCCCCTCTCCTCCTCCTCCCTCTCTAACTCTCTTTTCCTCTTTCGTTTGAGTTGGATGAAGGCCTTTTCCGAGGCCTCTCTTGCTTTATTAGTGGTAACATGGGCACTAGTTCATCCTAAAATGACCATACCCCTTCCTTCACCTTGTTGCTTTTATCTTCTTTCTTTTGTAGGCATTAAACACTTAGGGTGTCATTAAGAGGGCATTGGGAGGTCAGAAATGGAGTATATTGATTGATCACAAGATGGTAAACTTGATTCTTCCCAAGAGCTAAAACTTGCAAACATCCCAACATTTTGACAGCTCTTTTCCTTTCTCTTCCCACTTCCTACTTGTGTCAAGCAGCCTTCACCCCTACTACTTGTGGAGGAATCAAAAATTAAGGCCTTGCTGCTATAAAGTTAAAATGCCTGAATGTTTAGAGTTTACAGAGCTACACAGATGGCAAGTTCGGAGCCTTCCTACCTGTTGAGACCTGTGTCCGGGTTATTAATAGCTGATGAAGTCAGCAGTATTTATGGCAAATACAGCAATTGAAACAATAGCCTGCAGATTAGAACACAGGTCTTGGCAGGCGTGTGACAGAAGGATCACATGCTCAAAAATGTGCTGAAAGCTCATTACCTGTGTGACTTGAGACAGGTTTGCACCTTCCTTGTTAGAGATGGAGGGAGCTAGGCAGCACTTTATATTTTCTTTTACTGAATTTAACTACCGATGGTGCTCCTGCTTGCATCTACTACATAGCTATTCTGAAGAGATGGTGTCATTAAACGCTGGGAGGTTCAACTGTATTCAGAGCCCTTCAACTACACAAAAATTTCCAGAAAGCTTATTATGTTTGCAACATTCTTTGACAATATCAGATTACATAAATCGGTGATGTGCTAGCCTAGTACTTTCTCACTTGATTGAAGAAATAAGATAACACATCAGAAATAACTAGAATTTAATATATGTTATTTTGGAAGCAGTTGATTTATGCTTATAATTTTCTATCTATTCACTAAGATATTCTGGTTTTCAACTCAATTTAACAATAATTTAATGTTTTCTTGTTTTGTGCTCGGTATTGTGCAGTAGAACATAAGTTTAGAATTATGACCTGGATTTGAATTCTGACCCTGTTGTTTCCTAGTTGCATAATTTTAAGAACCTTCTACAATCTCAGTTTCCTTATGTGAGAAATGGAGATAATACCATTTATCTTTCCTTAACTTCGTAGCGAGACTCTATCTCAAAAAAATTATCTTTTAAGAATTTTGTTAAAATTATGGCTTAATGTATGAGAGACACTAAATGTACAGTGCTTAGTAAACACTAATCAATGTCACCATTACTGTAGGTATTGTGAAAATTACAGAAACGAATAAGACATAATTCCTGCCCTTATATATAAATATAAAATTCTTCTTCTCTTCTTCCTCCTCGTCTTCCTCCTCATCTTCCTCCTTTTCCTCTTCCTCCTTTTTCTTTCTTCTCCTCCTCCTCATTTTCCTCTTCTTCCTTTTTCTTTCTTCTCCTTCTCCTTTCTCTGTCCTCTTCTTTTAGTATGAGATACTAAGAGTAATTACAAGCCAGAAAGAAAACCAGGACTAAATAAGGATGATTTGGGATATTTTGGGTAAACTTAAATTTGAATTTGGTTCTCTATGTACTCAAAGATTAGTAAGATTTGTACTTTCGGTTTGCAAGAGGCAAATGAATAATCAATAATCAAGAGAAGAAGTCCGGCTTTCAACACCTTTGTCATTACCATCGATAGGTCTAGCATCTGAGGGGACTGCAAAAAAATTTGTGATTCTGTCAAAATGAAAATAAACTTTAGATGGCTTTTGGTCATCCCCTACTGTAGAATATTAACTGTATTTTTCATCACTCGTAGTGAAAGTATCAGGAACCAACTGAAATGAGCTTAAGAAAACCTTATACACAGGAAGAGTACTAACTTGAAAAGATAACATTAGGATAAATCCTACATGGGCCATAAACCTGTAATTGGACAAGTTTCTCTGGCCATTGGCAGGGTGGGTCTCTAATTGACCAGGCCTGGATCAAATGCTTCCCAGTCAAAAACAATGGTCACCTCAGAAAGCCAAATCTGACTGGTGGACTACACGCCCTCTAGGAAAGCTAAAGCACCTGGAGGAGACATCTTAAAACATTGCAAAATCTCAAGGAAGCTGATCAGATACTGAGTCAAGGAAGGTAAAATTGGGAGAAAAAAAATACAAACTCCTCGGTTTTGTCACTTACTATCAGGGAAAAGACAGCAGGGACTGGGATCCAAGATGATGAGATTTTGATTTGCATCAGGTTCTTTACTTTCTCATAAACCTATAAACATGCCAAAGTCCAGAAGGAAATATTTGTAAGTCAACATTTTGAGGTTCTTCATGAGCCACCCTTACCCTGATTCTAGAACCTTCTTTGTATTATAATCTGCCTGTGTGAATAACCAAGGCTTTTAACACTGGAGAGGCTGCGAAGGAAGGAGGGTGGAGGGGGAGAGAGATGGAGACAGAGAAATGAAAAGAAGGAGGAGGAGGAAAAGGGGGAGGAGAAGGAGAGGAAGAGGAAGAAGAAAAAGAGAGCATAGAAGAAGAAGGGAAGGGAAAGGAAGGTGAGAGAATAGGACAAAAGTTCATATTGAGAAAAAGCAATAGATTACTGGAGACTGCCATGGACAAGTGGCCAGTGAAAATTTCCCAGAGTTGAAAGGCTGAAAAGCAATTTAAGAAGGGCGATGACCAATGTGCAACCTAAAATTGTTTTTGCTAGCTCTTTAGTTATTAGGATCATAATTTCTATCTTTCAGCAATTGTTTCAACATTTAAAGAGTTTTCTTGTCTTGCTTTTGTCTTCTAGTGAGATTTATTTCTAAATTACTGTAGTTTGAAGCAAAGGAGTACATAAGAAGTAATGAGGAAGGAGAAATATTTAAAAATAAAAATGTCTTTGAATTTCCACAAATTATGGGATAATCATTCCAACTGATTTCATCTATGCCTTTCATCTTGGTTAGGTGACTCCAACTGTCATTTGGGGAGGCACCCAGCATGGGAACACACACTGCATCTAGCAGGTGGCCTTGCTTGAGCACATGTTAGGTATATGGTGTGCCAAGGGTGGCCACAGATGCTAGCCTGTAGCAGGTATTAACCTGGCCTATAGCACTTAGTCCTCTTTTTTCCTTCATCAGGTTTTTAAAGCTGATTAAAGTCGACCGCTTTCCCTTTCTCTGTTTCAAATGTCAGAGTCTAGAACAGTTTTATAATTAGTAATATTCCAGTTTCCTCTTTGCTGATGCTTATGGCATGCAAAAATGGGGACTGGAACCAGAGGATGGTGATTATACACTAGTCTCAGTGCACCTGGGACACAGGTGTCTGGTTAACTAATGTGCCTCGATGGAGTTGAGTCATCACTGGCAATTGTCTGGATGAAGAGGTGCCTGGCTTTTGAACCAGCTGTTTGGGATTGCAGTGCCCAGGTGACCGCCTATCCCTTCATTTCCACATTCCCACATTTACTGACATATATCCAGGTCAACTGTTTCGCGGACGGTGTTTCTTTCACTACGGCTGGCAGCATCCTGAGAGATAATTGTTTACTGTAAGCCAGACAGGATAAGGAAAATACAAACCAACGGAAGTCTAAATCTGTAAGAATAAAACCATTCTCTGAAGGGAGATTAAAATGAAGACAAAGAAAAGATCAGTGGGTAAACAATTTAAATTGCTCTTTTGATTAGAAATTATACGTATCAGAATAATATAGCCAATAATCTCTCTGTGCAATTACTCCTTTATTTCCTCATCCAGGGCTCTAGTCCTGCCAGTAATTCTATCAAATTGACCCTCCAAACTGCCATTCTTTCTCCTTTAAGGCATTAAAAGCTCTAGTCCTTTTTTTTTTTTTTTTTTTTTTTTTTTTTTTTTTTTTTTTTTTTTTTTTTTTTTTTTTTTTTTTTTTTTTTTGTACCTGGGATCAAACTCATGACCTCACACTTTCCAGGCAGGTACTTAAGCCACTGAGCCAAATCCCAGGCCCTCTTAGCCTTTTTTAAAGGCTGTGAAGTTTTCAGGTTAGACTTTAAGGTCCATGAGAACAAATCTCTTTCTGCCTATCTTCTGAATAGTATAGTTCCTGGCACAAACTCTTCAAATGTACTGTTAAAGGAAGAAAGAAGATCTTCACAGTGATATTTCCATATAGATAACATAAATAGGGCCCTTGGAGCTGTGAGTAGAGAAACAGCCAATTCCTGTCCCATTACCCCTCTGGGGAAACAGTTTATGAGTTTGTTAACTGAATGATCCCACTCCTTAAAATTTCATGCTCCACATTAATATTTTCATGATTACTATTTTTAAAGTAGCATCAAAGACAAAAAAAGAGGTTTTATTAGTTTCAGTGGCAGACTTTGCCCCGTCAGCAGTAGTACTCACATTGCTGCTACTGATTAAGGACCATCTGGCTTCTCACAACATCACTTGACATACCAGAGTCTGGTTCTTCATGTGGAAAACAGGCTATCGATCAACAGTGAGGAGGAATGATCTCTGTCCTATCTATTTTGATACCCTAAGTCCGTTTGCTCTTTAAGGCCCCCACACTTGTTATAACTCTCTTTCTCAGGGCCACATTCTGCTATTCAATCATTTTAGGAGCCATTGTTCACAGGTCTCTTACATTCACTTCCTTAGTTTGGAGAATGACCCAGGCTTCATTTTCAGATGTACTGGCCTCAGACAGTACTTAGATAAGCAGGATTTGCAAATCCTTTTGAGGGTTTGCAATCCTCTAAGATTTTTGGTGCCTTCACCTCATTTCTCTCCAGCTTCTGAAAACATATCTTCTTCGTTGTTCTCACAGTACTTCATACTTGAATTGCTGGTAGGCCTTGGCAGCCTTGGGAAGGAAGATATACATAAGTGTTAAAGATTTATCTACCAGGGCTTAAAGAAAACTTCCGCACATAAGCTGGCTCTGTCCCTCTCTGCTCCTTGAAGCAATCCCAGCTACTCTTGTGAAATGCATCCCATGAAAGGGGCCATCCATCTCCCACCTCATCCTGTTTGCCTTCTACATACTCTGGTGCACTATACTATTTCTTATTTCCTCAATTTTAATCTCACTTCAGTCTCTATATTTGGCCCTTGACTACTTTTGGCTGTAAACCTGGGCTCTTTTCAACAAATTTTGACCTCATTTTCAACCATTTGGTTCAGGCTGTCATCTGTATCACATACCCCAAACTCTTGTTCTCCATCTGTTATCCTTACAGTCATTTCTACTGGATCTGCTTTGAAAGCTAGAAGGTCCTCTTTCAGCTCTAGATGCTCGAGAAGCCAGTCAGAATTGGTGATCTTTTCAGTCCTTCTAGGGTCACTTGAAGTCCAAGTTCAAGTGTGGGCAAGAAAGTGTAATTCTGGTAAAAATAAAGAGAATCTTCATCTATTTAAGATCTTGAAAGACAGAGTAAACACAGTGAAAGAAAAGCTGGAAGGATAGAACGGGGGTTACAGCTCCTTTTGCACTTTGAGGCTTATCTGACAAAAAAGAACAGAATCTAGAGTTGTGATTGATTTATGATTCAGTGCTGGGATTAATGGTTCTAGGAGTCAGGGTGGATGATTGCTGGATCAGTCTACTGATTGAATTGGCACTGTCCTAATCTCAGCAGTCTAGATAACATAAAAGGGGCAGAAAGAGGCTTGTCTTCTTCTCAGCTCTTTTCTCTCTTCCTGCTTTTGCTGTCATCCTCTGTCATGAACAGCTGTTTCCTCTGCCACACTACCTTGTCTCTACCCTGCTTTGGAGTCAACTGATTATGGGCTGAAACCTTTACAAACTGTAAATAAACCTTTCCTCTTTTAACTTTGGCTGTTGTGTTCTTTGTCTCAGCAATGAGAGAAAAGTAACCAAGACATTATTATATTTACCCAAAAAACTGCCAGATGATTTTTAGACACAATTTCTTAGTTATAACATTAGAGAAATAGTGGACTTGCTAAACAAACACAGTAAGGATAGTACATTTTTGAGTCCAATTTCAAAGAAATGGAAGAGGAGAAACCTGTGGCCTCTTGGTTTTTTCCTGCTTCCTTTCCTTCTGCTGCATATCAGCAGTGAAATGGCAGAATATGTGGGAGGCCAAGGTGAGAACTATGCATACTTTATCAAGTTGTCTAAAATTCCCAGCATAAGTGAACGGGTAACTGCTCCTTTATTCAGAATCAACTTAGAGGGAGGCAACAAGTATGCTGGGGGCCCCTATGTAAATGAAGTAAATGTCTTATTTGTCATTAGGTGTCCAAATCTTATGCTGGTCATTGTTTACCAGGAAATTGTGGGTATTGTTTGCATGGACAATACGGTACCATGCTTAGAAATGTGTCTGTACGCATGTGTGTAGACATAATGGATGAAGAAAACAGGCACAGAAACACAGTTGTGATAAGCAGTCATCAAGACAGGGTCTGCACTGGAGTAACAACACAGTCATGGGTGCAATCATCCTTCAACAGCTCTGCTTTCTCAGTAGGCTGAGGTTAGTTAGAAGAATGCCGTGTGGTAGGGTAGAAGGATTGCCAGGGATGACTCCTTGGCTCCCAGAGTACCACGGCCTAGCAAGAAAGTGGCTTTACAAGAGGTGGAGGTCCTTTTTCTCAAGCTTGATTGGAAGAGCTCCTCCTTATTCAACATCTCCGACTCCTTGCCACCATGTCCAAGCTCTTTCACACTATTTTATTCAAACCCACAGTGAACCTGAGAAGTATTACTAGCTCACTTTACACGAGATTTGGAAAATCTAACAACTTACTTCAAAGCCCATAGCAAATATCGGTAGAGTTGAGATTCAGACACATGTCTTTCTGACTCCAAAGTTAGTGTGCTTAGTTACTATGCTATAGTACTGCTCCTCTCAGAAACCGAAACTGCAGGGATTAATATAATCAGAAATGATAGGACTTTTGGTGAAGGACACGACTTACAGAAGTTTCGAGGGCTTACTGCGCTAAACACATGGCTCATTTGTGTAACACTCCAGTGACCAAGATGCCAGGGGTGCCTAGCAGCACGAAGGTATCCCAGGACTTGAGTCAGGAATCGGGAAGTTATTTGTGAACAGAAGTGAGAAGGTAACTAAGTTCTGAGCCCGCTCCCATGCATGAGCTGGGGAGGGGAGTTAGGTTTCTGTGGGGCAGATTTAGAGACTGTCCTCAAGCACAGCTGGGTTCCAGCTCTACTCAGCTCCTGGTTGCTCTGTTCTATTCACATGTATTGTCTTCTATGTCTTGTATTTTTTAATCTGTAACTAATATTAACATTACACTTGAATGGAGAAACATCCTGTGTCCTTTAGCATTTATTAACAGAACTAATATAAATAATCAAAAGACAACATTATTTTCTTTTTGCCAAGTTCTTGAGAGGAAAATAGATTCACTATGGTCCCTAAGATGTTAGGTTCCATTTTTGGATCCTCCATTCCACCCTGACCCTTGTCCTTTTCCACCTTCCTTCTTCCTGTGTCCATGCTAACTCTGGGCTTCTAGTTTTGTGAGAAACCAAATTACACCTCTTTAAGTCACTTTGAATTGGTTCTTCTATTATTTGCTGCCAAAAACATTCTGACACCGTTCTATTTAAGTTAGTACTATGGTCTAAATATTTGTGTTCCCCGCCCTGAATTCTTATGTCAAACTCCTAGCTCCAAAGGTGATGGGATTGGGGGTGAGGCCTTTGAGAGGTGATCATGTCATGGAGGTGAGGCTCTTGTGAATGGAATTTGTGCCTTTCTATAAGAGTTCTCAGGGACCACCATGGCCCTTTCTGCCATGTGGAGATAGACTGAGATGAACACCTTTCACAGGTGCCAAATGTGTTGGCACTGTGACCTTGGAGTTTACAGCCCCAGAGCTGGGAGAAATAAACTCTGAGGTTTATTAACCTCCAGTTTATTGTATTGCTTTATAATGGTCGTATGATCTAAGACGTTAGGTCTCATTTCGTCATTAATGCTGCCAACTATTTTTTGAGCACCTACTATATAACAGGCACTGTTGTATGTATCTGATATGTATCAGTGAACAAAATTACAAAAGTCCCTGTGTTCATGCAAAAAGTAAACTCTTCCTCTGCTCCCACCACTTTTGTTTTCAAACGTGTGGGTTTTCTCACCTAGCAATTCTCCCAGACTATCATACAATAATACTCAATTCTTTTAGAACAGTTTTATTAGTATATATGTTTGCAGTGTATAATAAAAACATTCACTGTGGAGAATACATATTTCACATTTTGATGCTTCTTACTTCCTCCTTTCCATCTCTTCTTATCCCCAGATGAATTTTCCATTCCCACAAAGCCTATAATTCAATTCTGACACTAGCTGTCTAGAGTTAGTACAGACCCTATAGGATAAGGTCTCAGTTTTACAAAGTGCACCCCCACATTGCAGATGCTAATCGGAAGAAATGGGTCCCCAATTATCTCTACTTATGATGACTTGGCAACCAAGCAGAGGTTCTCACAACCTTTTCCTCAAGTACAATAATTTAATATAAAGCCTTGTAAAGCTCAGAGAAATACTTTACTTATGTTTATTGGTTTATTATGAGGTATTGTAATAAAAAAAAACCAAATGGCTTTAAAGCACTGTTATAAAGGGTCGTTACCAAGGTTTATTATATAAAGGATCATTGTAAAAGAGAACAACCAGATGAACAGATGCATTCAGTGAGGTCTGGGAGGGCCCCGAGCATGGGAGCTTCTGTCCTTGTGGAGCTGGAATATTTCACCCTTGTTATGGTTTAAAACAAGAATGACTTCCACAATTCTCATGTTCTCAGAAGCAGGACTCTTAGAAAGTGACTGAATCATCTCTTTTCTCTCTGCTTTAGCGACACCATGATGTGAACAATTTTCCTCCACAAGGCTCTTGCGCAGTGCCATTTTGGCCTCAGAGCCATCTGTCCATGTGGTGAGTAAAACCTCTAAAACTGAGCCCAAAATAAAACTCTCCTCCTTGAAGTTGTGAGTGTCCAATATTGTGTCCCAGAGATAAAAAAGTGACTAAGACCATCCTCCTGACACATGGACGCATTCACCAACCTGAATGGTCCCCTAAATCCATCTTTTAGTATTTTAATGGAGTCCCATTATATAGGAATGACTAGTGGAATTATTGGCTCTTGGTGATTAACTCAATCTCCAGACTTTCTTCCTTCCCTGGGGTTGAAGTTCAGAACTTCTAAACATGTTTTTTGCTAGGTGTGGTGGTACATGCCTGTAATCCCAGCACTCAAGAGCCTGGGGCAGGAGGATTGCTATGAGTTCGAGGCCAGCCTGGGCTACCTAGTGAACCGCTGCCTCAAAGCAAACAAACAAACATAAATAAATAAACATGTCCTTCATCTCTTTGCCAACCAGTTTTCACTCTTAAACTGTCCAGGGACAATTGTCTAGGGAAGCCATTTGTCATCTCATTAGAAACAGACACTCTTATGACTCCAGAGATGTGAATGACTGAGAAGCTCTTGGGTCAGAAACTCAGAATGAAGAACATGTATTTCTCATTATTTCACAATATTGCAATAGGACTTACACATCATAGGGAGACATGGACAAAACATAAGCAAGTGTGTAAATTTGGCATTGTGTTAGATGATAAGTGTTGTGGAAAAATAAAAGTGAAGAGCTGGGTGTCTCAGTTTGGGTCCAACAAAAGAAGATACTCCAACAAGAGCTTTGATGCAATTAGCTTTTCAGGAAATTGTAATCTCCGAAAGCATACTGACGGAAAAGGGGAATAGCGACAGGGAAAGGAATGAAACCAATGAACTGTTGTATAACAAGCAGTTTACTGCTGTGTTGAGCAGGCAACTCAGTCTTGCTGGAGATTCACTGTCAAATCATGTAAAATGCTCTTGGCATTGTTTCCCCACCAAGACTAGGAAATCTGGGTTATTTATCCATTAATTCTGTCCCTTATTAGATGAGGGGTACCCCTTGAGGGCATCAAATGCCCTGCCCTTCAGCGCTGCCCCCAGTAGGGTTGACTTGTTTCAGTGCTGCAGAAAAACCCCGGGAGGTGGAACAGAAATGTGGCTTCTTAGCGGGATAAGCCTGCAAAGCAGAGGCTACTGTGGCTGCAGGTGGGATGCAGCAGTGGGCTGGGGGTGGTAGGCAGGATGTGAACAGCGTCTGCTCCAGGAGATCTGGAGTCCACAAGGGTCAGAGACCTGTTGTGGTTTTCAGTACAGTGGCTAAGATGCATTTTTTTAATGATGACACTTGGACAAAGACTGGAGCCTGTGAGCAGCTGGAGGAAAGCCTTCGGGAATAATGAAGAGCAATGCCAAGGGCCTCCACTGGGAGCGTGTCTGGAACACTTGAGGAACATCCAACAGGAGGAAGTGCCTGGTTTCCAGCGACTAAGGCATGGAAGAGAACTGAGATCAGAGGGCAACAAAAGCCCAGAACATAATAGGCTACGGGAGACCTCTCTAAGGATCTGGCTTTCATTCTCAGTAAGTGGGAAGATGTTGCAGGATCCTGAGTTCTGTGTTGCAGTCACTCTGGAGCTGACTTGCACTGTCCTAGGTTCTGGCCTCAGCTCTGGTGAAAACAGAAGTGAGAGATGAGACAGTCCACCCCAGAAGTGTGGAGCCAAAGTACACAAATCTTATTCCCCCTCAAGAAGATTTCATGAGCTCTATTCATTGAATTCTTAGTGTTTAGGCTAAATTTGAGGACTTTTCATGGTAGCCATTGAGCCATTTATGGAGTTTAATGAAAAAGAATTTCATGTTTTGGTGAAATTACTACAGACTTGGTGGAAATACAGAAGATCATCAATAGCTATTTTGAAAACCTCTACTCTCATAGATTTGATAATACAGAAGAAATAGACAGATTCCTAGATACAAATGAACTACCAAAGCTGGATCAGGAAGATATAAAACTGCTGAATAACCCAATTTCTATTAATGAAATTGAAAATGTAATTAAATCCTTACCAACAAAAAGAGCCCAGGCCCACATGGATTCACTGCGGAATTCTACAAGAAATACAAAGACTCCTCAAACTCTTCAGTGAAAGTGAATGTGACCTCTTCAGTGAAACTCTTCAATGAAGACTCCTCAAACTCCAACACTCCTCAAACTCTTCAATGAAATTGAAAGGGAAGAAGTTCTTCCTAAGTCATTCCTGGAAGCAAATATTACTCTAGTACCAAAACCTGAGAAAGACCCAACTAAAAAAAAGAACTATAGGCCAATGTCCTAATGAACATAGATGCAAAAATTCTCAATAAAATATTGGCAAACAGGATGCAGCAAATCATCAAGAAGATTATACACCACGACCAAGTGGGATTCATCCCAGGAATGCAGGGATGGTTCAACATATGTAAATTGATAAATGTAATCCACTGTATCAATAGAGCCAAAGTAAGAACCACATGATCATCTCTATAGATGCAGAAAAAGCTTTTGATAAGGTCCAACACTCATTCATGATAAGAACCTTACAGAGAATGGAAACAGATGGTCTTTACCTCAATATGATAGAGGCCATCTATGACAAACCAACAGCCAGCATCATATTAAATGGCCAAAAACTGAAAGCCTTTACCTTAAAATCAGGCACAAGACAAGGATGTCCCGTCACCGCTCCTATTCAACATAGTACTGGAAACACTAGCCAGAGCAATTAGACAAGAGAGAGAAATAAAAGGACTAAAGACAGGAAAAGAGGAAATTAAATTATCATTATTTGTAGATGACATGATACTTTACATAGAAGACCCCCAAAATTCCATTGAAAAACTCCTACGTATAATAAATAAATTCAGCAATGTAGCTGGATGCAAAGTCAATACTCAAAAGTCAATAGCATTCCTATACACTAACAACAAAAATACTGAGAGAGAAATAAGAGAAGCCACACCCTTCACACTAGCATCCAAAAAACAAAATACTTAGGAATTAATCTCATGAAATAATTGATATTATTCTTTGACTTTATGATTTTATATTTAGGATAATTTAGTCCTCTTCCTTCCAATATCTTTGTTCTGTATTTACAGCATAGAAAAGATCATATTCAATTAGCAAGTGACATTATAGGCTTTTTCAATCCAGTCATAATCTGTATTTATCAAGCTATATTAAAATATTTTAAAATTAATCAGTTTTGGTATTAAAATGACAAAGGGGGCAATTTACACATACACATATACAGTATATATATATATATATATATATACTGTATATATATGCACTGTATATGTGTATGTGTGTATGCATATATATACATATATATGAGTAGGATATATATCTATATATATGTAATCTAGTCTATTAATTACATGGCCCTTTCTAAAATATAGGTAAGAGGTTGCTTCTATTTGTTCCTTACCTATCTCAAGAACAAGAGGGACTTCTTGGTATGGGTGGTCACTTCTAATAATCAAGTAGAGAGGAAACTGAGCAAGTAAGTAGTGCCAGTGGCTACTTACTATAACCAAATAGGACTTGATTCAACACTGTGTTCAAAGAAGATAAATTAACCAAATGTCCACAAGAGGACAGATAAGCTTGCTTGACTTTATCACTCATCAAGTAGGAGATAAAACATTGGTTAACTTCTATTAAATTCTAATAAATTATTGATAAAGGGAAAAAATCTTTTATAATACCAACAAAATGACACTTTGTAGTAATACAGCCATGGACTATGCAATGCAGACCAATCAAGACTTAGGTGGTGCATCCTTTTTTGACAGGACAAGAGTAATAAAACAGCAGAACTTATGACACAGTGTAGACCTGCAAGTCACACTGATATGATGAGTTAAATTTGACTACATTACTCTAGTCACAAAATTTCTTTGAGGAACATCTCTAATAAAATGTTTCTGGGATAATGCCTCTACTGCTTGAAGACAATCAGTTTTCTTAGAGAGAACATTTTACCGATGCATACATTCTTACCATGTTTTCTGTGATAGTTAATGGTGGTTTTCAAGCTTGAGGTTGTAATTTTAAGACTTTAAGTGAGTTATCTTTCTGAAATATATTACTTCTTTTTAAAATATAGTCCAGATTACCATCTATTTGTCTTTTTGGTGGTGCCTCAGGGTCCTTGTCATAAACTTCAAATATGGTACTGATCTCCAGGGTTATATTGCGCATACATCCTAGTATATATTATAGGAAGATTTGATAAAAGTAACTTGAGGCATTCGTTTTGTGTTACTAGGTGTAATTTTTTAAATTCCTCTATATCGTTAGGAGGCTGTTACTTTTTATAATTTCTATCTTAGATTCTGAATGTACTACGGAAACAGATGTAGAAGAGATTATAAATTTTTTTCTTATTTTTTTTCCTCACCATAAACATATTTTGTAACAAAGTACATGATGAAGGAAACAAAAAATTAATAACTTGCACCTTGTTCTTTTCTGTCATGGCACTTGTATTACTTTATAATTACGTATTAGTCTACATGCATTAAATTACTTTTTTTTTTTTTTTTTTTTTTTTTGGTACCGGGGATTGAACTCATGACCTCATGCTTGCCAGGCAGGCACTTAAGCCACTGAGCTAAATCCCCAAATTACTTAAGATTTTTTTATTGCACAAGAATATAACTTAAAGTTTATTGCCATTAAGTGTACAGTTCAGTGGCATCTTCTCAATACTTGGCATCGCTCACCATTTTAGTCCCTAGAAATTGTTTTGCATTTCCAAACTGAAACTCC
>PVJX010021253.1:0-32180 GCA_004027295.1 Dolichotis patagonum
CTGAGCTATATTCATAATCTTTTTCTTTTTAAAAAAAAATGTTTCACTAAGTTGCTGGATTCTCCTGCCTTAGCCTCCCAAAGTTCCAGGGTGGCTTACACTATTTTCACAACTTTCCTTGGAAAGATCTCACATGTGTGTGGGGCAGGAAAAAGTTGTTTTCTGGTCTCTTTCTCTGAGAGTCTTTAAATATCTCACGTATCATTTTACTTCAGTTTTGAACTCTTATGTTGGTTTAAAAAAAAAAAAACCAAAATGACTGAATACAAAATAGAACTGACATTAATGGAACAATAGTTCTACCCTTAGCTCACAGAATACCTGTGTACAGTTCATGAATAAATTGGTGTATATTCTGCCTTATATCTTAAATTAATGAACTCCTTTGGAACAAGGGCTATTAATCTATGGTGTTTTATAGCCTGCTAATCATTATAGCAGGTGACCCAGATTCTACCATAATAACAATATGAGAGGAACATGTAAGTAGATAGGTATTTATTTGTGTACTACGTTTATCATTTAGAGTATATGTTAGAATGCTATAAAGATTTAAAAATTCACAGCAATGCTGCTTCTTTGGCTCACCACTGATGGAATGCCTACCACTAATCGGAAAGTTCGAGGATTAACTAAACTTAGCATACCCTGAAGTACAGGATAGCACCTTAGTAGATTAAAAAATGAAGAGGATAAGATGATAGATTTCTTCTAGTTCTAGCTTTCTATGAATTTGCTCCATTCCAGTTTCGTAGTTCATTTGGGCACACATTGTTAATTATGAATTTTTTGCATTGCTTAATTTTGCATTGTGTGAGGACAAGGGCCACGCCTAATTTGTTCTCTTACTGTCTTGAATATCTACTGCTGTATGTCAAACTAAATCAAGTAAAGCATTAAAATAATCTATTATCATTATATCTCATGATTTTGTGGGTTAGGAATTCCGGAAGAACAGAGACAAGATGGCTTATCTCTGCCCCATGATATTTAGGGCCTTAACAGAGATGACTCAAATGGCCAGGGAATACAACAGCCAGACAACAGTTTAAAAACTCTCTCTCTCTCTAAGCACAGTCTATCTACTGGATCCTTGTACTTAGTGCTGTCATGGGAGCCAGCCTTAGCCTTGTCAGAGCTGTTTAATGACTCAGGGCGGCAAGAATGAGTGTACAAAGAGACGGTAAATGGAAACTGCCAGTCTCTTAAGGCCTAGACCTAGAAATTGCCACAGTGTCGTCTGTGTTATATACTGCTGGTCTAAACACTCAAAAAAACTTGTTCGGATTCAAGAAGGACATAGATCCCACCTCTAGACACAAGAAGTATTACAGATTTCCACAGTGGTTGCAGCAGCCTACATTCCCACCAACACTGGAGAAAGGATCCTTTTTCCTCACCATCGAACCAGCAATTTTTATTACTTGTTTTCTTAATAATAGCCATTCATTCTGAAAGGAGATGGAATGTCAGTGCTGTTTCAATCTGCATTTCTCAAATGATCAGTAATGTTGAATATTTTTTCATGTATTTATTTGTCATTTGTACTTCTGAGAAGTGTATATTTATCTCAGATGACCATTTTTAGATTGGGTCTTTGAATTTGGAGAGTCTGATATTTTTTAGTTGTTTATATGGCCTAGATATTAGTTCTTTATCTGAAGAACAGCTGGCATATATTTTTCCCTTCTGTGGATTGTCGTTTCACTTTGTTGGTGATTTCTTTTGTGGTGCAAATGCTTTATAATAAGATGAGATCCCAGTTGTTGATTCTTTGTGATAATTCCTGTACCATCAGGTTTTGTTCATAAAGTTTTTGCCTGCATGTATGTCTTCAAGAGTTCTACCTATTCTCTCTTCCAGCAGATTTTAAGTTCCCGTCTTAATATTTAGATCTTTGTTCCATTTGTTTTACTTTAGTACATGGTGAGACACATAGGTCTAGTTTTAGTCGTATGCATATGGAAAGCCAATTTTTCCAGCACTATTTATTAAAGATGCTATCCTTCCAGTGAATGTGTTTGGACCTTTGTCAAAGATCAGATGACTGAGTGCATTTTCAGTTGTTTCTGCATCTTCTAATATGTTCCACTGATCCTCGGGCCTGTTTTTTTTTTTCTTTTTTTGCCAGTACCATGCTATTTTTATCATATTACCTGTGTTACATAATTTCATGTTGAGTATTGAGATGTCCCCTGATTTGCCTTTGTTGCCCAGAATTGCTTTTTCTATTCTAGGTTTCTTTTGGTTCCAAATGAATTTTAGGTATGTTTTCTATAGTTCTGTGAGGTATGCTAAACATATTTTGATTGAGATTGTATTAAATCAGTATATCAATTTTGGGAGTATGGCCATTTTCACTATGTTGGTACTTCCTACCCAGGAGCATGGTATGTCTTTCCATTTTCTGATATCCTCTTTGATCTCCTTTTTCAGAGTACTGATCTTTTACTTCTTTTACCTGCTTGGTTAAATTTATTCCTAAGTATTTATTTTTTCCCCATAATTTCTCTCTCAGTGAGTTTGTTATTCGTGAACAGAAATACTACTTATTTTTGAGTTTTAGATTTGTATCCAGCTACTCTACTGAATCTGGTTATTAAATCTAGAAGTTTTTGGTGGAGTTTTTAGGATCTTCTATTTGGAGTATCATGTCATCTGCAAATAATGGTTGTTCAACTTCTTCCTTTCCTATCTGTCTTAGTTACTTTTCTCATTGCTGAGAAAAATTTATGATGCCCAAAATTAAGGGTGGAAAGCTTACAGTTTTTGCAAGTTTCAGTCTACAATCAGTTGTCTCCAAGGCTGGCCAGAACATGGCACTGGGCAACAGTTCCTGGTGGTAAAAGACAGCAAAAGCAACAAGAGCAAAAGGGGGAAAGGAACATCTTTCTGCCCCTTTTATCTTATCCAGACTGCTAGAATCCAATCCAGTCAGTGGCCTGATCCAATAATCACTCAACCTTAATCCCAGCACCCTTAATCCTAGCCTTGCACTTTGAATCAGTCACAAGCTCTAGATTCAGCTGCCTCTGAAAAAAACCTGCCCCTTATGACTGCATGAGGCTTAGAAGGGACATCTAGATACAAACTATAACACTATCTTTATTCCTTTTATTGTTTTCTCATGTCTAATTGCTCTAGCCAATGTTCCCATAACTATATTGAATAGGGATGCTGATAGTGGACATCTTTGTCTGGTTACTGATTTGCAGAGATTCCATAGAAAACTAGGAATAAGGGTCAAATTTGACCCATTGATTCCCCTTCTGGGTATCTTCGCAAAAGAACTAAAAGTATCATACCACAGCAATTTATGTACACTCATGTTTATAGTGGCACAGTTTGTAATAGCTAAATCTTGGAGATAATCCAAATGCTCATCAATCTAGGAATAGATTTTTTAAAAGATATGTGTTTTTTATATAACAGAGCATTACTCAGCCATAAAGAAAGATAAAATTCAGACATTTATAACTAAATGGACAGACCTTGAGACAATTATAAGTGAAATAAGTCAGACACACATGTGCATATATTGCATTCTCTCTCTGGTGTGAGAAACTGAAAATGTACATAACAACAAAAATGTACAACAGATAGTGTGAAATAGGAAGAAATTTTTCAAAAGTAACAGTCAACTAGGGAGAGCAAAGGAGAAAAGGAAAGGAAAGAAAGATAAAATGAGAAAAGGATAAAATGAAAACAGAGTTTTGTGAATGGGGAAGGTAAAGGTCTGAAAGTAGAAGACAGGAATTTTAAAAAAAGAAGAATCAGCATATATCATGTCAGATACAAATTCCCTATAATGAATGTGATCATTATGTATACCAAAATTGTACCAATAAACTTAAACTCAAAAAATAGGCCAATAATTTACTTTCACTAAGTGCCAAAATTCTTGTGGCATATCATTTTCTTCAACTTACTGTGATCTTAATGAACTATATTCATTAAAACAAATGAGTTCTGATTGGATTTCAATTGTATTTTTCTGAATTTCTTCTACCATACTTAGTAGCTGTGGAAAATCTCATTTGATGAAAACTGGTCGCCCAAGAAATTTGCGTTTGCACATTGTATTATAACAAAAAGGAAATCAAGTCAAACAAAAGAAGTATCAAAGAAATTTTTACTGACATTAATCTACCACCAAGCTGTTTCTTCAGATCTTAATACAATGCCTGATACAGAAAACATAAAAAATGAGTTGCTAAGTGAATGAATAAGTGGCTTAGTTGTGGTGAATTTGAAGAACAAATACTCTGCTCACATTTGCTAATGAAAAACTCATTTTGTTTGCCTATAATACACACATTAGCACGTTAAATAAGGCAAAGACCATTTATAAAATCAGCCTAATGCTAAGATTACAATTCTTTGAATAACAAAGGAAATAAATTCATAAAAGATGAAATGATAATGTAACCATATCAAAGCAATTATTCCCTGTTTTTTTATTTTAAAGAGAATAAAACAAAGCAAATCAGAACAAAGCAATGCAAACAACACAGGACTTCAAAAGAAGACAATAGGAAATCAACAGTGGCTACCATAATGTCAAACACCATTGGTCATTTGAGAAATGCAAATTAAGACAACACTGTGATTCTTTCCAGAAAGAATGGCTATTATCAAGAAATCAACCAATAGCAAATGCTGGAGTGGTTGTGAGGGAAAAGATATACTTCTCTACCATTGATGTCAGTGTAGACTGGTGCAACCATTGTGGAAATCAGTATAGAGAGTCCTCATAAAACCAAGATTAGGGATCCCATTCAACCCAGCTATTCCCCTTCTGGATATCTTCTTGGAAGAATTTAGAACATCATACCACAGCAATATATGTGCACCCGTGTTTATAACAGAGTAACTTATCATACGTTATGCTAACTAAACCTTAGAAGCAACCCAAATGCCCATCAACCAAAGAATGGATAAAAACAATTGTGGTCTTTTTATACAATGGAGTACTACTCAGTTATAAAGAAGGATAGGCTTGAGACATTTATAGGTAAATAGTTGCAATTTGAGACCACACTACTAAGTGAAATAAATCAGATTCGCATGTGTAAACATCATATTGTATCCCTGGCATAAAAAATTGAAAGAGAAAATAAGTTTCAAAATGTACAATAAATACTGCAAAATGGGAAGAAATTATTCAAAAGCAAAGAGAAAGTAAGGTAGGGGAAAGAGGAAAGAAAGAGGTATGGCAAGAAGGTACAAGCTCTGTTAAATAAAATAAAGAAAGGTAAGGGTCATAGAATCGCCAATTTAAACAGAGTGGTCCAGAGAAGATTTTCTTTGTATGTACACTAGAACAGAGCTGTTATAGCCCTTATAGTGCTCATCTATATCCTACATCAATTATGGCAAACCTTTTAGAGCTTTCCGTGATACAAACAACGCACTGCAACATGTGTGCCATAGATTCTTCATCACTGTCCTAGATGATCTGGGTATGAATATTTATTGCTACGTAGATTCTTATGTAGTTGATTTTCACACCAGCTGATGCCTGCTGTTGATTTTTAGGGGCGTCCATTGAATTAAAATTCTGTGATAGTATACGCAATGGGAAGGTAAAACAATGAAAGTAATTTTGCAAAGAATTACTACCCAGTGGTTAATACACAAGGTTTTACTAGTGAATGGCTGGAGTGCTTTCCCGCTAGAAGAACACTGAGAGAATCTGAATACCTCAGATGAACTAAATAAGTTCCAGATAGACAAATTAGCAACAGCCGTAGACCACAGTCATGAAAGGAAAGAAGCAGAGCTTCATCCATTTGTTTTGTTGATCCTAGAAGGAATCCAATATTTAGAAATCAGTTACTGATTTGGAGTTATAAAAATAAACATAAGAAAATCCTGTATCTTAGAACACTAAAAAAGGAAATACAATTTTATTACAGTATTAAAGCATTCATAGATTTTACAATCATAGCTTTGTATATTTACAAGTAACCCTCAGATAGTATATAATATAATCGTTTCATAATTCTGTACAAATTTGAATCCATATAAGTTGTGTTTAACTTTTTGAAAATTTGTTAAAGAACTCTTAAATATTTGATAATGGCAGGCTTTTATGTATTTTTAATCCAGGCATATGAAAAACATTATACTAAGTTCACAACTAGAGGTTGATGTATAAACCAACAGTTGCTGAATAAACTGAATAGACTAAGGACTGGGGAAAGCTCTTCAGAGGGCAGAAATATCCTCAAAAATATCTCTGTCTAAGTATTAATCCATATAGTTTGGGTTGTCCATGCTTCCATTTGACTCTGTTTGTCTTTCCATCTTGCTTTTCCTAGCAGCCTCCTTTGTTTATTTCTTCCGCAGTTGTCCTCAGTGGGAAACAAGGTTATTGATAGTTGCTAATAAAGCATGTTGATCTTGGTTATGTGAAAGGTGTTGTGTATGTGAAGACAGGATCTTTTGTATTTCAAACAGCTACTTTATCTAATGCTAAAACTCATGAAGCACATATTCAAGACACATTTAAAAATTACAATGTACTGAAAGTTCCAAAATTTATAGCGCTGACTAGCTTCTGAAATCAGCAATCAACTCCTAAAAATATCAAAAGGAAAGAATATATGACATTCATTTCTTTGCATATACTGTTGGACAAAGAAAAATGAAAAGAAATAGGTGCATGAATCTTCAAAAGGTCATTCAATTGATTATATTTTGAAACTCAGATGTTCTAAGATGCTTAATAATTGCAATTAGTAATACCATAGCTATCTTCAACTCATCTCTGCATGAAATGGTATCTTCCAGTATTTTATCTACCCCATTTACGGCTCATTGGAAAAAGTCAAAAGCTTCAAAGCCTTATTACCTACTTCTCAACCATATAACATGCTTGCAGTGATTCTCTAGCTAGTTTGATCACATCACTTTCTTCCTAGAGAGGGTAGGGCCAAAACAAGTTTGATTGAAAGGAGTGACTAACATTCTGTAGCTCATCTTTTCTACAGATCATGAACATAGAAAGTGCTCACCCACTGGTAAATTTCTATAGTTAATGGTTTCCTGTGGAAAGCACCGTCTTTATAGGTGAGCATTTTTATTTGTAGCCACATCATTAAAATAGACTCAGAAAGAGCTACAGTGTAGCTCATGTTTTAGAGCAAGTATGTTTTAAATCTTCTTTAAATCTCTTTCTTCATTTTTAAAACAAATCAAATAGGCTGGGCATGGTGGTGCATGCCTATAGTTCCAGCACTTGGGTGGCTGAGGCAGGAGGATCACTGCAAGTTTGAGACCAGCTTGGGCTACGAAGTGAGTTCAAGGCCATTCTGAACTGCATAGTGATTCTCTGTCTCAAAAGAACAAAGAAAGTGAAGAAGGAGAAGTAGAAGAAGAAGAAGAAGAAATAAGACAAACCCAATAGTTGGGGTTTGTTTGGGGTTATATGGATGTTAAATAAGTTAAGGAAACTGGCATAGTGCCTGGCTCATAGTGAGATATAGACATAGAAATGATAGATAGATAGATAGATAGATAGATAGATAGATACATAGATACATAGATAGATATTTATCAAGATAAATAAATAATAAATAATAATTATGTGGCTTAGAAGACAATTTGAAAAGCCCAGTCCAATAGGTGGTCACTTTAGTAAGTAATGTGATTGTTATAGTATCTTTATGAAGCAATGAGGAGAAGATGGGGAAAAAGTGTTATCACCACTTTAAGGAACAAATGAAACACAAAGAAATTCTACTGCTTAGGTAAAGTCACATTGATGATGACTAGCAAAACAGAGCTAGAAAACAGTAGCAGCTACAGCCAAGGCACACTTTTCTGTTGCACAAGAAGACTAATCCAAGCCCAGGAAATAATCAAAAAGAAGGACCTGCCCTATATTTAATGACTACCCATTATTTGTGAGGCAGATCCACAGAGAAGTGACAAGGGAGGTTAATGAGGTTAACAAAAACCTCATAAGGCTGATTACAAAGATAAACCATTTGAGTAATGTGTAGAACAAGCAAAATACAAACAAACCAAAAAAGGGGGGAAATTTTTGGACTATTCAAGAGTTGCAAGGGATTACAGGACAAATATTTCAGGATTCAAATTCTGGACAAAAAATAATCATGTATCTAAATGAAGCAAACGAGCTTACACAGTCCTGAAAATGTGACTGTGTCGTGAGTTTTCTTATTGCTTCAAAACACTTGATCTTTTTTCCATTACTTTGGGGATCTCAGGCATCCAAAGCAAGCGTACTTTTGACAAGCAATTACCAGGGCAGATGGGAAAATAGCAACCCTACCTCAGGGTGAGTGCCCCCATTTTGTTTTACTTGAAACATCACCAACCATGAGGAAAATAATTCTGCTTAAAAAGCTATCTGCATTTTCAATAACACCCCCTTTCCCAGAGCCCTGGAAGGTGGATGGGTAATGCCCCCAGCTGCTTTGAATGTTACCAACTTGGAAGTGTGTTATTTATTTGGGTTACTATCAACAGAGCAGGATTAAATCAGCCTGCTATATTTAAGTAAAAACTAATGAGATTTTACTGAGTTTGCACACGAACATTAATTGCCTTCACATTTTTAGAACATAAAAACAGATTGATGCTATGACACTAAATGTTTTCATGGCACTGTACCAGCTTAGATCCCATAATATAAACAGCATATGTTCTGTGGAACCTCCCCCACCTGGATATTATAAACCTCAAAAGTATTTAAATTATAAAATATCAAATAGTAATCGTATGATAATATATAAAGGAATAATGGGGTTAGTGTGCATAAGTTAAGTATTTGAGGAGGAGTATTCATTCATTATTGTCAATTACACATGTAGTTTTTAATTCCCTGAAGTAGTCAGTTATGAAACAAAACTTTCTTGATGAGAGTGTCGTAATGCACAATCCGGAATGTTGGCTTCTATAAAATGAATTGCAAGGCATCTGTCACACGAAAACCTGAAAGTAGTCTCTGAAATCACTGAAGCAGAGCCATGAGGATAGCTTGCAAGTACCTTAAAATTTTATGTAAAAATATTTGAGTACAAATGTTATAAATCTTTCTTGAGCAGGTACTGTGTACTTCAGTTGCTGGGAAGGACACAGAAAAAATTCACACTCATTGCATTGGAGTGACTATTTAATGAGAAAGACAGACAGATCTATAACCGTCATCCAAGACACACTATGACAAGTGCAATAACATGGGTACAAGTACTGTATAATAAGAGTCATAGGAGTGGGGTGAAATTGACACTTATTTGAGACAGATAGATTGGGTTAAAACATATTTCCATTTTATGCTCTCTGGATTTAAAAGGATCCCACAGTTCATTTTATAGTTCTGCCACCACTTCATGACAGTTTCAATATGACTCCCCAAACTACAGCTGTTACAAACCTTTTCCCAGAGGTTCATGTGGAAGAGGTAGAAGTCATGTCATAGATTTCATAACGGTAAGATCGTAAACCAGTTTTTGGATTTGCTTGCTGTTATTTGGTTTATGCTTCCTAACTTCTGCCCTAGAGATTCAGACACATTAATTGACTGATTATACTATGGTCCTGCTTTCAATGAAGCAGCAGTTATTAATGTTGGACCTTTAGACCAGCAAGATCAGCCTATTGGGGAACTTGTTAGAAATGTAAATTCAGCCAGGTGTGGTGATGCTTACCTGCAACTTCAGCACTCAGGAAGCTGAGGCAAGAGGATCACTGAGAGTTCGTGGCCAACCTCAGCTACAAAGTGAGTTCAAGGCCATCCTGAACTGCATAGTGATACCTTGTCTCACAAAACCATAAAAAAATCAAAGAAGAAAAAATTTAAATTCTCATGCCCCATACCAGACTTACTGAATTAGAAACTCAGTATGAGACCCAATAATCTATGTTTTGAAAAGCCCCCCATGGGATTCTGATGCCTGATCAAGTTTGAGAATTGCTTATCTATAGAAAGGACTAAGGACCAACACCAAAAACCCAGTGTTATACTCTAAAGACAGACCCTTTTATTCATGATGTGATGACAGTGGATAACAGAAACATCATAAGCCCTTTGTCCCAACCACTCAGAGGCATTCCCATTTCAGTGGGCCCCTAGAAGCAGAAGTCTACAAACCGTGGGGTTAGAGTATGATAAACCTATGGGAAATGTGTCAGGGAATCTCAAGCCACACCTTACATGCCATAAGGTTCTGCCTCTTGAAAACTTCTGCCACCTGACAACTCATCAATGAATTAACAGTATTGAGCAGTGGATTCCCATGACTTCTTTCAGCCCAGGCCTTGTCAACGCTCTCTTGACCAGGGATGTCAGCTTGCTTGCGGAAAAGGTTTCATCTGTTCCTATGGAGAAAACAGCCTAACTCCCCACCTGCTGCTAGATTCCCCACTGGCTAGGTACTTGATATTTAATGCTACCTTTCAAAGGTTGCTGATGCTTGTGTTAGCAACAAAAGCAAACAGCTATAACTTTCCTAGCCCTGAGCGTCATTGTGCTTATGAAAGATTTTAAGCAGAAATACAATGTTGTAAATTACATCTTCTTTCAGCAATTTAGTTTTCAGCCTTGCGTTTCAAACCAACATTTGTGCTTAAGGTTAATTCAGTTGTCTGAGGTATTGACTGAATATTGGAAATTTGACACAGAAGACAAAAGACGGCAAATAAGAAAAGAGGAAAACAGAACCAAGAGTTGATTGGAGGCTAAGGATAATTTGACTATGCCATGAAAATAGCAAATACAGAATGAATTAGACCTCTTGCATCAGAGCAGTCTAACAAGCTGCTTGTTAGTTAAGTAAGACGCCCAGTAAAGTGTGTTTTGACTTGCATTTAGACCAAGCTCCAAACATTTGAAGGATTCAGCATTTAGTTAAAGTGGAGAAGCAGTTCCTTTGGGGTTGCTGCTTTAGCATAGTGACAGTAGGTGGACAGCTTGGCAGCAGCCTGTGTTCTCCAAAAAATAGGAAGAGATACTTGTGAGGTGTGCCCTTCCCCATACATGATTTTAAAGTTGCATTGCACATGCTCATCTAAGTTCAGGTTATCTTGCTGTAACTGGCAACAGGAGGCAGAGGTTCTTTTTTTTATTTTGAAGGTAGTAGCAATACAACAGAACAAGACAGAACAAAGCCAATCAAGACAATGTGGTGAAATTGGTACAGAACTTCACAGCAGGTTACTGGGATAACAGTAATATGTACCATAGTATTACTCGTTATCTTCACAATAGTTGTCTAGCCAATTAGGTATAGCAAAATCAAACCAAAGACAGAACATTATAAAACCAGTCAAAAAAGAATATTGAATAGAGTAAAACAATTAATCATAATGAAACAAAACAGTGAAAACAACATTTTCTTTCAAACAGAAGATAGAAGGATATCCCCCATATTTGCTATATTGCATACAGTCATCCTCCCAAGAGATGCTCAGACCTCTGTCCCCAGCTGCTAACAGGGGGTAGGGGAGTGAGATGTTTGATTCCCAGCCCGCGCCCCGGTAGGTTCACAGGAGATGCTGACTGGGTCTCTTCCTGGCTTGCACCATAGAGAGGTGTTTACCAAAAGGGTGGGCGAATTGCTTCTTTGTGCAGCCGCCTGGGTTTCAGCATGGCCGTGGCTGGATCTCTAGGGCTGCTGACTGGAGAGGTTCTTATTTTTAAAGGTTCAAGGAAACAAAGCATCCCATCCATGCCTATGAATCAAAGGAGAGCCCCAGGCAAAAATGTAAAGCATGCAGTGTCTACCACTGAAAGTACACAAGCACATGTGTGCCCATGGGTGTGCACACACATGTGCACAAGCAGCACAAATGATGATTATGCGGGGCAAATATCTGCTGTACACGTGGGCAGGTCCAGCTTCATGACAATGCACACAATAGCTTCTACTCTCTGGCTTAAAAGATGCTGAAGATTTCTCTCTATATTATTGAACTGAAAAGGTTTCAGAAAAAGACAGGGCCTCATAGGACTAGGACTCAGGTTGAGAGTAGTTCTGATGTGGCAAAAATCGAAGAGCTCAAGATGCTTCTCTGATACAAGCCAAGGACAGGCCAGGTAGGGCTGCCTAATTTAGATGTGATTCAAGGAAACTGGGGACTCTCTTGGGTAGGAAACAGGGAGGAACCTTAATGGGAATAGAGGAAAGCACAGAAAGTAAGAATGTAGCCCTAACAAAAGCAACCCCCCACCATTCTTCACTCCTCAGCTTGTCTCTAACCTTGGAAACAGATAAATTATATAGGCTGCCTTGGATCTGAGAAGGGTAATATGAACAGGTTATATAAATGAGAGAGAAATTACATTTTAGGGGCTGAGTGAATCAGGAAAAACAAGACAGTTACAATGCTACTGTCCACAATTAGGAAGAAAATTGAGTTTAGAAGCTGGGAGTCCACAAAATAGCAGTTGAACTGAACAAAGCAGTACGATACCATCCTTTCCAAGAATATATATGAAGGCTCCCTAAAGGCTATTTGGAGCTGGTGAAGCCTGGGGTAGTGAAAAGACTCAAGAGCTTTCTTTTCAAAATGGAGAGTTTGCCTGAGAAGTAGATTCCCCACCACCACCACAAGTTTCTGCACATAGTGTCAGTCAAGCTTATTAAAAATTAAGAAGAATACTTTAAAACTGTCCTAAAATTTAGACAAGTTAAATGACTGATACTGGTCATGGATTACAGTATATACTAACAATCTAAAAATAAAGACAGCCAAGTTATTCTTGTGCAAAATGGATGGCATAGTGTATGTAAATAATGGGAGCAAATGCAGCAAGATACAGGAAATGCTTGAGCATTTAAAGTCTAATACACTACCAAGAGAGTTCAATACTGGTAAATGCAGAATAATAAGCTTTTGGGGGCTGTATCATATGCTGTAAATTGGTGTACATCATAAAATATGAGGAATGAAAGAGTAGGGGAGTTAAACGACAAGTCTGCTTGCATTATTTATGCATGATGAAGAGTGAAATAAATGCGAAGAACAGGTAGACAATTTCTTGAATAATGATGACTTTGATGAGTAGTTATCACAAATTTGTGTGCTTCATAAAATATGAGGAATATTAAGCATCAGAAGGATCAAAAGACAAGTTTACTCACAATGAGATACAGGACGAAGGAAGAGAGGAATACAAAGGAAATCTACAGAATAATGATGACTTTTATGAGACTTTCACTCCCCGGCCTGGATCCTTCATAAATATAAGCCATACAGAAAATGAAAGAGCAGTGAAAAAAGAAAGGACAAATCTGTGTTCGTCATAAAATATGAGGAAATAATGACAACTAGGCTTGACAAAATAAAAACAAAAATAATTGAGCCCAGTACAACTGCGGAAAGATGCAATATCTAGATTAATGTGGAAAAATAAAATGAGTGAGAGTAAAATTATCTTCCCAATAGAGATTCAGCAAGCATCTAGCTAGGCACTGCTTTTACAAACACCACCTTCTTAACTGGTAAAAGACTGACAAGCTTTTAATTAACCCTTACCACACTCCAGAAGAGCCAACTGCATTTGGGGCTTAAGAAGCAAGGTTTAACTTATTTCTAAGACGTTTGGCATCATCAGCACACAGTCTCTTCTCAGCCACTCCAGCTCCAATTCTTGTTAATTCATAGGACACTGCCCCAGCTTGTTTCCACTTAATCTATACCCATTTAAATTATGCAAATATTGCTTTGCAAAATCTCTAAATGTGTACTCTATATAACCAAAGATGTCATTTATTTTCATTTCTTGCTAAATTAAAGTTTGAACTTTAGATTTGTCAGGATAAGTTCAAAAATCCAGAGCTCAAAATTGAAATGCCTTTTATATTAAAACGAATAGGACTTTGAAATGATACTGAGACTGGGAAAATCAGGCATGGCAAAGCAAGTGTCAGTGTACCATTTGCATGCCATTCAGCACCATATTTTACATAATTCACAGGAAAAAGAAAGCTACTGATCTATGTTGTAGAACTAAGAACGTCTGCAGCTCAGACTGTACAAAAGCACTAATAGAGATAATTATACTATAGTACCTTTTGTGATATTTAATGGCTTGTAATTTGTGTTATAGAAAGGCCTGAGATAATTCACCATAAATCCTATTAGCATAATTTATAACCAATTCCTTTGATTGCAGTAGAATTTAGTTATGAGGTTTATTGACTAAAACAAACTCTAATCGATATCTTTCCTGCTTACTCTGAGATATTTGGGGTTTTATAGTTTTGTTTTGTTTTCCTCTGTAGTTTTCCTCAAATGAGCTTTGTGACCATGAGCCTTTAGATACCTGCCTTAACTATCTGATTCTGATATAAGAATACATAATCCCAGGGTGAAATCTCAGTAGTAAGGATATTCTGAAAAGCCATGTTGACCCAAATAGCATGTCTCTTTTTCATCCAAGATTCAGCTGCCCAAAATATCTTGAATCCCAGTTGGTGAAAAATTGAAATGAACATTCATACACTAAGAAAAATCATTGACCTTGTTCAGTCTTCCTTGACCCTGCCTATTCCAGCTATAAAATGCATGGCCAAGGGCTCAGAGCTCCTATGACTAGGATTGAACTCTTAAAAAAAAAACCCTATCCTCCCCCCCCACTCTCAAATAATGGTAGACCAGTGAAAAATCTTTTCTTGGAAGTATCGCAGGGTCCTCTTGACTGCCAGACTTGTAGAATTTGTTACACCTTATCAGTTAAACTACAAAAAAGTAATAGGCATTTTAGTGAACTATGTCTATGATAGGGCTATTTTAATCAAATCCCATTCTTTGGCAAGAACAAGACTAATTTGTTTAAAGGGGAAATGGTCTACAGTATTTTATTTAAATTAAGTAAAAAAAATTTCAGAATTACATAGTCAAATATCACACTTCCCATGTAGACTTTAACTTGATGTTCACCCAGCTAAGTTTGTTTTGTTGGTTTTTTTCCAGACAAAATAATTAGGAGTGCACATATCAATAGCCTTTAAAATTGCCATGCATTTGTATGTAAATAGCATAACAAGTTGATAACTGCTGATTACTTCTGGTGAGAAGCCCAGGAATAAGCAGTGGGAAAGAGGTGGTCAACAGGAACTTTAGTGGTATCTGCAATATATTATGTATTAGCTACAGTACTGTACTGTAATTACTGTAAATAAGAGAAAAGTGTCCTTCCACAACTAAGACTCTATTCCAAGGAAATAAGAGATTTAATACAGAAAAAAAAGAAACAACTAAATTTCCTGAAGTAAGTGGTAGCTTAAGAAGTTATGAAGTGGTAATTTAAGGATATAATATATAATAACAGACTTATAATTTAAGGAATTTCTAATTATATTGGGCGACGTTAATAAAATATTATTAAGTTAAATATATCAGAATTAAGAACTATACCTAATAGGATCCCAACTTTGGCAGACAAAAAATGCACATACCCTCCCTCAAATATTGTAATACTTAGTACTGGTTGGTAAAATTATTGTTTTCTTGATTATATGTGACCGCTTCCAAGGTTTCTACAAATTAGCATCTACATTCCAGCTTTATCATACTTACATATTGCTTTGCTCCTGTGTTTCAGGCGTGCCTGTGTAATCCGAGGCCAAGTGGTGGCTGTAGATGGAACCCCTCTTGTGGGAGTGAATGTCAGTTTCTTGCACCACAGCGATTACGGGTTTACCATCAGCCGACAAGATGGAAGGTATGTCAGTATTGCTTCTGATCATTGTGGAAGCAAAATACTAACCTTTAACCATGGATTAAGCCAGAGTTCAAGTAAATAAAGTGAAGCTGAGTGTGATGGCACATGCCTATAATTCCAGCACTTGGGAAGGCTGAGGTGGGAAGATCATAATTTCAAGTACTATCTAGATAGTGAGGCCCTGTCTCAAAATAAAAGTAGCTCAGTGGTAAAACACAACTGGGTTCAATCCCCAGTACCACAAAAAAAATGATTATGAGTGATAGTGAGTCTATCTTCCTTTAGTTGTGTGTAGAAAAGACATTGGTGATACTTTTTTCCTCATCTTTGTCTTTTAACCTTTCAGTACCATCCTCAAATTGTCTTGTAAGCCTAACATGTGTAATGTCTTGCACATTTTACCCAATTCCATGCCTAAATTCAGCCTCTAGTTTCAGTGAGATGATGCAGATAAAAAATAAGGAACTGTGGCACACTTGGGCTGTTCTTTCATGACAGACTCAAAATAATTCAGAAATGAACATGTCCATGATGTTTTTAGAAAAGCTCAAAATTCAACATTAATTAAGAGGTTTGTCTTTTAAATGTGTCCTCCCTAGGAGGCCTGTTTGACTGCTATCAATTGATGAGCATGGTCATTCTATATAACTGTACTGAATTAACCTGAAGAGCCAACCAGCCAGGACTTCTCTGGGTTTTCTGTTACCTGGGAAGCAAGACCTCCAGATAAAACCTTTTCGTTATAGAAAAGGATTTACTCACGAAAGCATTTATGTTGCTGTCATTTAGATAGACATTTGTTCAGAAAATTTGAGTAAATATACCGATGTGTCCATCTCACAGGTATTTATGACTCTCAGAACACTAGTAATGGCTTCGATGGGGCTCTAGTCTTCAGGTAGCTACCTTTAATGTGTTGTGTTGTACTCACAACAAATCACTTCAGTACTCTCAGAAAAGGCCTGCTAACTTGCAGCTTTGTCACACTGTGAAAGACTAGCTCCTTTCCAGAACTAAAAATCAAACCTTTTTAGTTTTAACCACTTCAGAAATGTTAATTATTCAACTTGTCCTGTGTTGAATTTATTTTTTCAACTGCCTGTCAAGAAAGTACTTGTAAAAGAAGAGATAAATAATTCAAGAAAGTTTTCTTTTTTTATTAACTTGAGAAATTATTTATGATCTGATTTTCTTTCTAGGCTCATTCATTTGTTATTTTGTTTTGTTTTGCTTTGTTTTGTTTTTACTTCTGCTGTTTCAATTTCAGAAAATTACGTTGTGTGATTTCTGATTTACTGTCTCATTTTTCCTTGGACTTCTTCTGAGTGGGCTGGAAGTTTGGGGGTTGCATTTTCCTACTGAAACTCATTTTCTATTTTTTAATTTTACTTTATTTTCTTTGTTGATTCTTTTAAATTGCTTATGATAGGTAGTTTTATCACTACTATAAAGGCTTCCCTTGGAAATCTTTGCTCCTCAAATCTGTCCTCTAGGTATAACTGGCTCTTGGCCTTTGTTTCTGTCCCAAGATACCACCTACACAATTTATTAGAATGAGAAGTTATGTATTTGGTCCAACACTCAGTCCTTTGTTAATGGACTATGGTGCTGAGTATGACCAGAGAAATCACATTATTGTCATATAAGAGAGAACAATTGATTAGAAAAGGTATGACATACTGACTAATGTAGTACAATTGGCAAAAACAACAGCATAAAGCACAGCCTAGCCATTGAAAAAATGTGGTAACTATTAATTCATTATCTTTAACCTTAGAAGCAAGATAGTTATTTAACGAAATGCAACATAAACCAGGAACTTGTATGCTATGAGTTCCCTCTTAGTAAAGTGATTTTATGCTGGAAGGGGGGTAAAAAAATAGAGCACTGAATAAAGAGAAATGTGGTAGAATCAAGGCTGAAGGACAAGAACAGTGATTATTCAAGCTTTGAGAAACTGAAGAAGAGGACAGGAGAGAAAGAATGAAGGGCAAAGTAAAACAATATTGAAACGAAACACAAAGACTAGAGACAATGTTCACTCACATGAAAATATAAAGAAAATCAAGAAAGACAGCTGAGGGAATAGAGAAAAAGCGCAAGTAAAGCAAAACAATCAATAAAAGTAAAAATCTAAACAACCAAAAATAAAATGAGTAAAATTCCTATGGTGCCCTCAGTTTTGTGTTAGTACCCAAGTCAGAGGCTAAATCTTGCTCCAAAGGTTAAAGACAGCACATTAATAGTTACCACGTTTTGTCAATTGCTAGGCCATGCTCTATGCTATTGTTATTGCTAATTGTACTACATTAGTCAGTCTGTAATACTGTAATACTTGTAACTCTGCCCATCAAATCTGCAGCAGGATTAGTGCTGGGTGTGAGACTGATCTTGGCCTCCAGATGTGGAGGCTGGGGCCAGTCTTCAGCCAGCAACTTTGTGTATGTATCTTGGTGGCCCACTCAAGTCTCTTTATCCTGTTTGTCCCTGTGTTGTTTCCCTGGTTGCTGGGACACCGTCAGACAGAGAGAGTCAGAGGCTGAACCCAGTCCTGTGTATAGTTGCTCCCTCCTTGGCCCTTGTATAACCTTCTCCATTCCACTCCACTGCATCTCTCTCCTCTCTCTTCACTGTGAATGGGCTGGAGGAATTCTGTGGCAGTGCCCCTGCTCTTTCCTGTGCAGGAGCTGGGCAGGAGGAATGCTGACTGCCCACTTATTTCCATGCTGAGGCTTAAGGCTACTTATATCAGGCACTGCTGGGAGCCAGGAAGGAGGGATGGTGCTGTTCCACTCACTACCTTCACCACACTTGTTACAGTCCCCAACTTTGCTGTCACAAGTGATTTCAGTTAGCCACTATGGCACACACACACACATACACAGCAGCCCAGTCAGGATTCAGCAACAGCTTCCTGGCTGTTCTTTCTTGTGTGTGCCAGCAAAACTTGCTTCTAGGTTGCAGCATACTCTGTTTAGAGGAAGGCAAAAGAAGCAAGGGACCTTATATTCCAAAATGATCTTGTGTGGCTTGGATTTGTCCAAGATAAGAAAGTTTTAAACTGCCTAAAAAAAACCAAAATGTCTTTAAGAACTTTATTGCTTTATTTGTATGTAAATTATACTGACAATATAAACTAGTCATCGCTTCATTATAATAAGTTCAGTGTAACCACTTTGGTACCATGTACTCTAGATAAATGGGAAGACTGTATTTTCTGTCAAATATTCCACAATTAGTGCTCTCTGTTAATTTAAATGGGCTTTTCTACCAATTCAACCAAATAATGGAAGTTTGATAGTTCACTCACCAGTAACTGGTATACAAAAGTAGTGTCTCATTTGCCATCAACCATATGCTATAAATTGAGAAATTAATATTTTCTTCAAATAGAATATGCCCTTAGAAACACTGACTTCTCATTGAGAACTGACAGCCCTTAGATTTTTGTTTTTGTTATTGTTTGCTTCTGTTGTTGTTGATACTGCTTTTAGTTTGGGTACAAATATTTCTGTCAATTATTTGATACTTACAGAAGAAACTTAAAGAATCTTTAGATCTAGAAAGTCTCCAAATTTCTTCTTCAAATTACAGAGAACATTAAAGAGGGTAATCTGTGTTGTTATTTTTGTTTTGAATCTAAGTAAATTCCCAAGACCCTCCTCTGCTGGCTACTGTGAGCAGGTTTATATAGATGACAGGTTCTATAACTGTTCAAAATACATGGCTGAAATTCCAACAAGATTGTCCACTGTAATTTTGGGACATAAAATGACAATGTGGAGAGTTTCCATTGACCTCAGATTAAGTACATTTATATTTCAAAAGTACAAATTATAAATGAAACACACCAGAAAGTAAAGTAATCTAGAAAAACTGAGATTAGCATATAGATACCTAGTAGGAAAAGTTTGATATGGGCAGTGCCAATGGAGTTCTCTATTTCCAAATATCAGTCTCTGCAGTCTATTGCAGTACTTGTAATTCTTAAACTATCAGCTCTCTCAAAGTCTGTATAAAATGCAAATATGCTATGTGGATCATAGAGCTGTTTTCTCCCCTTATCAACTACTTGCTGACTGACAGATTTTCCCAGAGAACCAGGAAAGGTGTGGGTCACTGGACCAAAGTGATGTATGCAAGGCAAAAAGAAAGATGGTGGTGGAAGTCTGAGCCCTTTAAAAGTGTGACAATTGGATATTGAGGTAGGCAGAGACCAGCATGGCAGAAAAGCAAAGGCAAGTCTAAAGGAAAAATAAATATTTATGAGTCTTTTGTATGTCAAACATTTTTATTAATGTCATTCTATTTTCATCTCCACAACAACCCAGTGAGGTAGATAATATCATCCTCCACACATGAAACATTAGAAAACTTACCCAGATTAACATACATAATATGAAAAGAGCCAAAGATTTGAACCCAAGTAATCTAACTCATATCTTCATCTCAGATATTTAACTGGTGTTCAGCAAAGGACTGAAAGTGAAATATTTGCTCATGATAAGCAAAATAGGTAAAGTAATGGTTTACTTCGAAGGTTCTTGTGAAATACTAAATTTCTCAAGGACTTTTTCCTGCAGACTGGAATATGAAAAGACAGTTCTCTGTGATCTTCCTCAAGACCCACGTTTGTTCATTTATAGACGCCATCAGCTATCGCTTGTGATACAGCAGTCTTCCATCTATGGATAGGATTGGTTTGACATTACACAATGACAACGATCTCCAACAAATACTCTCTCTTGGGTCTTTTATACTCACTCTCGTATGACTTGAAGACCCGTTCTTAATGATCCATGCAAATGGGGGTGATTTGTCATAGGAAAAATGCCAAGGAATTAATCATTCAGAGAACATCCTGTTTGACATTAAGATGGTTTAAATGGATATTTGGCTACAGATCCACCCTCCACCTCCATGTCAATTAATGAGTAAGCCAGGCATTATTTACTATGTATAACAGCAAGGTGGGAAGAGAAGTGTATCAGTCAGGACTCTCTAAGGAAGTAGAAAAAAATATATATATATAAAAATAGGAGAGAAAGAGACCTACAGATTTCAATTTATTTCAAGGAACTGGCTTGCATGGTTGTGGGGGTCAGCATGACTGAACTCTGTAGTGCAGAATAGTAGATTGAAAACTCTCAGAATGTTGTTGATGCAGCAGTCTTGAGGCAGAATTTTTTTCTTACTCAGGGAAACTGCAGTTTTGCCCTTAAAGCCTTCAACTGATTGTATGAGATGACACCCACATGCATTATTGAGGATATTCTACTTTACTTAGTGTCAACTGATTGTAGATATTAAACACATCTACAGCATACTTCCAAAGAAACATCTACATTGGTGTTGGGCTGAATAAATACTATAACCAAGGCAAATTGAGATATAAAACTGACCATCAAAAAGCCTAGGGGAGGTGCCAAGTAGAATTTAAATATCAATATCTGCTCATGGAGATAGTCAAGACCTGGCCTATAATTAATTTGAACTACAAGAAAAAAAAATTGTAAAGTAAATTTACTAGGGCAATGTATCTGATTTGAAAACATTAACATTTGTTGAGTCCCTACTGTATACTTGACCTTTAGGTCTTTACCTCCTTTATTCATTTATAATAGTGGCTAGGACATATGTCATTTTGGCCCCATTTTACTAATGAGAAAAATCTAGGTCATTGGGGTTAAAGAACTAGCCCAAAGACACAAAATTAATATGATAGAGCTGGGACTCAGAGTCAGATATATACGAAGTCAAAATCCCACTCTTTCTACAAAACAAGTCTACGCAGTCTGATTAGTATTTCCAAAAATAGAGAATAATTACCAGATACATATATTTTTGTTTGGATGGTTCATTTCTGTATTCTTCCTGTTTTCTCTTTTGTTTTTAAATAAATAACCACTTTAGTTTTAAGGAGTTAGGAGCCAGTGTTTCAGTAAAGTAGAAGATGAATGAGAAGAAAAGTTTGACAAGCAGTGCCATTTTTCCCCTAATACACAAGCCTTCATCTGCTCCCATATTATCATGAATTCACCCTCTCTGTCTTAAACCATAAGACATTTTGTGTTTCTATTTTAGTTCAAGCCTAGATGATTTTTTATAACTAATGTATTCCTGAAATCCTCTTTCTGGAAAAAAAACCTTAATTTAGCTAGTTCACTGAAAAACAACAATAAAAAAAACAGTATTATTCCTTCCTTTGTTACTGTCAGTTTATCTTTACCTAAAAGATTTCTGCAACAAGAAATGGTTGGTAATGCTATAATAAATATAATGAATGTAATGTGAAGCAAGTGATGTGTTATTCATAATTAAGTATGATTCCATATCAGGGCTCTTTATCATTGAAGAAGTGTTTTACTGAATGATTTTTTTTAATGCAAGGAAACACTTACATTGGTCTCCTGTGGATTTATATTGCTTGAAATATTAAGGTGCATTGTATTGCCCTTTGCCTATTTCTAAGATACAATTATAATAATAATTTCTCATTATCTTACTTTAGCACAGTATTTTATCTTTTTGAATGTTTTCCAGTACATTATCTCAAAGACATCATCATACTTAAAAGGGAAGTAAGGTAGAACCACCTAGTGTAGAATGAACTAAAATCTGGGTCTTTTATGCTCTGGTCCAATATTCTTGTCAGAGACCACATCTACAGATGAACAAAGTTGGATCAGGGGAGAAGTAGCCTTGCTTTATCAGACATATTGGAGGAGATGTCTGCAGAGATAAACAGAGTCCTTTGCAGGTTGCCCTACAAAAGAAACCCAAGAGTCTTTCTGGAACAAGCCAAAAATCCTAAATGTAGGTTTCAATCAGAATAAGGATCCCAACAGGGTTGTGCTATGCGGGAAGTTCATGTATGCTATAGTTCAACATATCCCCAAAAATGTTTCTCGGTTGGTTTCTTTCTCCAAAAGTTATCTAAAACACCATCTAGTCTCTGACACTATGTTTGTGTCCCTGAACAGATGTTTAACCTTTTTTGGTATTATGTTATCAAATAATTTTAATTATTAATGGTTTTATTATTTTACAGTAATTGTATTTTTTCATTATTTGTTTAAACTTTATAGACATAAAGTAGTAGTCCTTCTCCAAAATCCACTTTTGATATTCTTTTTAAAATATATTTTTATTTAAGATATATTAATTGTACATATTTCTGAATATGTTTTTGAAAATAAATAATTGATTATTTGCAGTTGCTTCTGAATGCTAAATAATTATCTTTCTGCTATCTTGAAGACAAGAAGGAGCAACAACGTCAGATTTGGCTTTATAGAAATGAATGTAGTAGTGTTGAGGTAGTGTTGCTTAAGATAGCATTAAAATTGGTTTATGAATTCTGGGTGAATACTAACTGGTGTTATGGAATGTCTTCTCAAATGTCTACAGGAGTGAAAAGAAGTCAACCATCGAATGAATATTTAGCTAGAGTAAGTTTATAAAATAGAACAGAGCCCCCAAAGAAGTAAAGGACTCTAATGTTAATGCATGTTTAACTTTAATTTTATTTTGATTACCCATTTGTTTGACATTGTCCTATTTTGTTCCTTCTCAGCTTTGACCTTGTAGCCATTGGTGGCATCTCTGTCGTCTTAATCTTTGACCGATCACCTTTTCTTTCTGAGAAGAGGACACTCTGGTTGCCTTGGAATCAGTTTATTGTGGTGGAGAAAGTAACGATGCAGAGAGTGGTATCAGACCCACCATCTTGTGATATCTCCAACTTCATCAGCCCAAACCCTATTGTACTTCCTTCACCACTCACATCATTTGGAGGATCTTGTCCGGAGAGGGGCACTATCATACCCGAGCTTCAGGTGGGGATTGAATTTTGAAGGTGTAGTCATAACATCATGTGATGGCGAACAGTGTATAACATGTAGCCCTTCATTTTTCAAGAGAAAACTTCAGATGTAGTCTCCATCACAAATTTGCAAAGAAATTGATCAGGACATTAGGGTAATATCTGACCAAGAAAAAACAAGATAAACTAGTCATCAAGAGAATTAAACTCCCAAGCTTGACCTAATGAACATTGTGCTCTAAAGAACAAAATGAGCCAGCTTAGTAACGATAACAGTATAATCAATGAGCTTGGGCTATTTGCGGTTCTGAAAATAAAGCCCCTTTAAACAATCTTGTTTTCTTTTATTGTGTAGTTTGTATATATTATCATCATTCTTAGAAGTTGCGGTGCTTCTTCTTGCTTAGCTGTGTTTACTAAAAGTAGTCTTCAAGACTGCAGGGGTTTTTTTGAAAGCTTTGTTTCTGACTGTTCAAGCTTTATGGTTAAGAAAAGACTTTTTGAATCTTCACATTTTAGCATTCCTGAGAATTCTTCTTTTTTAATTTTTTAACTTAATTTTTTGTTAGTACTTATTTGTCATACATATTGATCGTATTCATCATATGGGATTCGCACATGTTCATAAGATATCTTAATTCTTCTTTTCCTCCCATTCCCTTCCTCTCCCTTTAACCATTCTTTCTCTCCCCATGAAACAAACTTTGCTTCCACTTTTTCCCTTCCATTCCTCATTTTTCCATTTTGTCTTCCTTCCGTTCCCTCTCTCCCATCCCTTGTTCCCTTTCCCATTTCAACAAATTCTTTCTACTTCCCACTATCTATGTTCCATTATGCCCCTTATTTACCCTTTGAGTTTCTCAAATTTCTCACACAAGACAATGAAATATTTAAACCTGTATGTCCAATTTTTTTTCACTTAAGATTATGATCTCAAGGTACATTCATTTTCCTACGAATGATACAATCTTATCTTTCTTTATGGCAGAGTAGTATTCTTACTCTATATAAATACCACATTTTATGTGTCTATTTATATTTAATGGGCATATGGGCTGTTTCCAAGATTATGTGCTACTATAAACATGGATATACATATATCCCTGTGGCATAATGTCACTGTGGTTTTAACTCCATAAGGAAGATATCTAGAAGATTAACAGCTGGGTCAAATGGAACCTCTAGTTTTAGTTTTTGGAATAATATCTATACTGATTTCCATAGTGGTTGTACAGGTTAAAGTCCCACCAGCAATGAGCATTCAATATTCTTATTTCAATATTAAGCTATTCAAGTAGCCCTTACCAGGCCTCACCATGTTATAAAATTATTTTAAAGCGATTTAAACTTAGAAACTACCAAAATGGAATCCTCAGCCTTACAGATGTAGAAATACATTTTTTAAAGGTGGTAAATTGACACTTCAAATTGAATTGATTTGTCTTCTGTCACAATATCCTCACCAGCTATTAACAGTGCCCAGAGAATTCCTTTTAGGAAAGGATCATATAAAAATAATGCTCTATGGGAAAAACAGTCCAAAAAGTTACCTCCTTCAGAGTTTTTTTTTTGCACGGAAAAAAAAGAAATCAGAGAATACATCAATGAGTATATCTGATTGGTCTGCCAATTTCTTTGCAAATGTCCTTAGGAACTGTGAGTCTTCATTTACATGAAAACTTTAAACATAACTAAGATTTCATATTCCTTTGGAAAATCAAATACTAAGGTGTTGATTGTTGTGTTATCTTTTGCTAATTATTCTTTCACTAGCTAAGAAGACAGTAAATAGGCAATTCCAGTATCAAAGAACTAATGTATAGGAAACCAAACTTAGTAAAGGGTACACAAAGGGGACTAGATCCTTGGAGACAGCAGAAAGACCAAAACTCCTGGACACTAAAATGTCATGGATTTAATAACGTGTTCTCTTAGCCGCTTTCCTCACAAGTTTGGGAAATCAAGAGAGGACAATATTCGCAGTGAAAAATGAAGAAAGGTATAAAAATATCCATACTACCTATGTCATTTTAAATGCATTGAATAAGAAGGGCTTGTTCTTTGGATGTCCTCTTTTGAAGTTTGAAGTCATGGAACATAAAATTCAGTTTTAGATACCTCTTTTATCCGTTTAATTCCATATGTAATAATAAACAAAAAAGCAGTAACAATTAATCAAAGAAGCCAAGTAATATTTTCATTTGTAGCCACATTTAGTACAGAATTTTCACAGCAATTAATGAGAGTTATTTGCTTCTCAGGCACAGGTGTCAACTTAAAGAAAGTTGTCCCCAGTCATTGGTAGGTTTAGGAACAGAGAAAAGTGTAGGACAATTTTGGCTAAAAATTTGGCCTCAAGGTCAGTTCAAAGCTCCAAAGAAAGAGTTTGTTGACATTAGTAAAGATTAATTGCAGGGTTACATAATCTTTATCATAAAATATCACTTGCTGGGCCTGATTCTGGAGACGTTCGTCTTAGAAAGTCTAGCATGAATAAGGATTATACCAATGGTTTTGTGATTTAACACCAAACACGATTTCGTGTATGTTATATATAAGCAAAAAAGACCTTTTATTGGAGCCCATAGTATTGAATTGCTTGACATTCAGCAGTGTGATCTTTTCTTAGTAGGAGTTGGAAAAGATCAACAGTGTTATGGGAACACTGTTGAAAAATTGAAATTGTTCTTTACGTAGCCCTTCCTGGCAGAGGAAAAATGAGAACATTCCCTAGGGCTAACATGATGGCTTGTCCCCATGCAGATTTGGTACAAAATTTGAGAACATATGGTCACAGAGTTTCACAAAGGATCTCAGAAGTGGTTTGACATCCATACATCCCTTTAGAGTCTCTTCCTTGGCACACTTCTAAAGCAACAATGCATGTCATACCCTCCTCTGACTATAAACACTGATAAAACTCAATGGCTGCTTCTCTTTTTCTTCCAGGTTGTGCAGGAGGAAATCCCTATCCCTTCCAGCTTTGTAAGGCTGAGTTACCTGAGCAGCCGAACCCCCGGATATAAAACCCTGCTGCGGATCCTTCTGACACATTCAACGATTCCCTTGGGGATGATTAAAGTACACCTCACTGTAGCTGTGGAAGGGCGACTCACACAGAAGTGGTTCCCTGCTGCAGTGAATCTTGTCTACACATTTGCCTGGAACAAGACGGATATCTACGGACAGAAGGTTTGGGGCCTGGCAGAAGCTCTGGGTATGTTGAAATAATTCTTTGTAAATAACAGTGCTATGTTCACCAAACAGAAAATACAAGTTGAGTATTAATTTGCCTTCAGAACTTCTTTTTAAAAGGATCTAAGGTTATTTTTTACTTAAACACTCCCGTTGGGCCTGTTTAGAATTCCCTTTTGATGCATTTTTGCTTCTAAATGATTTTGGTTTCCCTTTCATGATAACTGCATAGCAGTAAAAGCACAATATCTGACTTGTAGCTGTCTCCAGAGCTGAATGTTGCCTTCTAACTGTGACCTTTGATGTGGTGTTCTTTAGGCCATGTTTTTGGATTTGACATTTAGACTGTCATTTCCACTTAGAAAGTACAAAATTCTAACTTATAGGCATCTCTACTTAGTATCTTTTATGTCTAAAATGGTTAGACTCCATTAACTTGTTACTTCAGTAGGTTAAATAAAAAAACCATCCTTACTTATGATTCCTTTTGATTTTATGTAATCTGAACACTTTAAGACCTAAAATTTTATAGATATCAGGGACTTTAAGAGGCCCATTTGGCCTAAAGATTTTGGACATCTAATTCTTCCAGACAAATAACACTTCTAAAAATGAGACTGAGACAGATTTGTAAGTTTTATATTTTGCCAAGTAAGAATACTTTTAAATTTTAAAAAGCTAACTACAATCTACCATATCCTATTACTATCATGATTCCATGAAGCAAGGAAAACTTGACACCAGAAAAAGCAAAATAATCTGTTTTAACAAGTAATAGTAAATAAGTTAACCCTGACTCAGAGAAAGAGTAAACCAAGTCTTATTCCTTTCATTCTATAGAAGACAGTAAACATTTCTCAAAGGACTTGACACTTATACAGGTCTGTGGACCTTCAGTTGGAAGAAATGGATGCTTGTGACTTCAGGTAGTGCTTTATGGAACCCATCATTGGGCAGAAGAGATGCCTATTGTAAAGCTCTCTAGAGGAGCTGTTTCACATCCTCCCTTAGAAATGTCTATCATAATACAACACCCATATATAACTGCCCTATATTTTTTGACTATGGTATGTCAATTTTTTCTCTTTCCAGAGGAAAATATGGAGATAGAAAAAGAGAGAGAAAGAGATGGTGGAGAGGGAGGAAGAGAGGGAGAGAGAAACTATTTTCTCCCTCAGGGACCCTCATATACTTAAATAAATATCTTACTTGTGTTGGATTTCAGTGGAATGCAAAGAAGAAGAACAGGTTGAAATTTCCTCAAATAATGGGAAGTTGCCATATATACACATGGAAAAATAAGAGAAAAGTAGCAACAACAGCTTCACAAACAGACTTCTAGAACTATACCCTTGTGCAGAATACATTGTAATTCTAGAAAGTCAGCGTCAGGTGTCAACTCAAAAACAACGCTGATTGTCCCTTCTGTGGCCAGAGTCTACAGGTTTCTGTGGTAGTTGCTTATGACTGATAAGTCCTTATACATATGACTCAGTTACACTTATGACTGATGACTTAGTGCATCCCTTCTGCCATACCAACTACTTTCCTGTTTTCTCTTTGTCCTGCTTCAGTCAGCTGATTATGTCTTGCTTTCAGATTTCTCTTAGAGAGACCATCACAATGTATTAACCAGTTACCATGCAGTGTAGAAGTCTGCCATTATGGTAACTACACCAAAGCTGATTATCAGGAAACAGAACCCTTCTCAGTCCCTATTGAAGTGAGTGTAGTGGTTATAAGATCGATCAACACTGCAGCCAGACTCCATCCCTGTGTGTGTTTTTAAAAAATCATCCTTCTTTTCTTAACAGCTATGTAACACTGAGTAAATTACTTAATCTTGTAGTGCCACAGTTTCTCCATCTGTAAAATGAGGAAGATGAAGATAATGTTATTTATAGAACTACTATATGACAGTTAATATAACAGTAAAGTGCCTGGCACCTTGAAAGCACTCAATAAATTTTGGTATTGCTTTGGTCAAGGTACTGGGGTCATGTAGTATAAACCATGAAGCTATGCAGTGTTGTTACCTTGCTTTCTTTAAGAGGGGCATGAATATAATAGGCAATCACTCTGTGCTACGTACTTCCAATGTTTAAACACACACACACACACACACACACACACACTCACATTTTCTGCCCCTCTCTGTGCTCTGAGCAGCTTGCACCTATTCATTGCATTGCCTGGATGCCTTTGGTTTCTCGATTCCTATTTGATGTAGTCAATCAGTGGCACCACCTGAAAACTGCAAGGTAGAAAGACAACAAAAATAGCATGTTCATACCTTTCCTTGTTTAATACGCACTAGCAATGGCTATCGTCTCTTTCTGTGTCTTTCCAATAACACTCTGGTCTTCTGTATCATCTTTCCTTCTCCTTGCCCATGAAAGCCCAGCAATTCTCACAGTATTGTCAGCGCTCTAGTGCTATCCATCCCTCGTGGAGTCCCTTAACTCTGCCCACACTTTTTTTTCCAGCTCTCTGCTAATCACTTATTAATGTGATATCTGATTACTCAAAGCCTCATACTCTTCCTAGGATATGGTCCTATGGCTTTTCTTTACAATGCAGAATAATCTAAAATTCCTGCTATATTTTCTCAATAGTTCTTTGCCTTCCAATTCTTTATGTCCCTCTACATATCCTGCTAGTTTGGGGGATTTGTTCTGGTGGTTTGTTTCTTTTCTCCTAAATTGTAACATTTATAAATTTAACCAGTTTCCTTATTAAAAAAACTGACTAGTGTAATATCTATTAATCATTTCCCACTGAGGTTTACATAAAATATTGCTGAAACTAATTTTTGAATTACAGTTTTATTGAGATATAATTAATGAACTACAAGTTCCCCCATTTAAAGTGTACAATTCAGTACAATACACAAGATTGTATAACTACCATCAATATCTAACTCCAGAATATTTTTACTATCACCCCACAAACTGACTGGTACATATTATCAGTCAGTCTCCACCCCTCACTCCCCTGTCCCTGAAATCCACTAATCGCTTTTATTTTTTAGAGACTTCCCTATTCTGGACATTTCAAACAAACAGAAACATACAATACATTGTCTCTTGTTTCTGGCTTCTTTCTTGGCATAACATTTCCAAACTTCATCCATGAGATAATGTATATATGTACTTTACTCCACTGAATAATATTGTTATATAACTAAATAATATTTTGTTAAATAAATATTCTACATTTTGTCCATTTATCAATTCATGGACACTGGGACTGTTTTTGCCTTTTAGCCATTTTGAATAGTGCTGCTGTATACATTTGTATACAAGCGCTTTTTTAATCATGTTTTCAATTTGGGAAGTACAAACCCAGAAACATAATTTCTGAAATATATAGTAATTCTGTGTTTAAATTACTCAATAACTACCAAACTGTTTTCCACAATGACTGCACCATTTTGTCAATCTTATTTTATGTATAAGGCATATCTCTTCTGAGATACCTCCAGTGCTTAAGATTCTAAAATTGTCTACACTGTTCTAGCTAAACACTCAAAGGCTTGTTTTCTGTGGATAATTGAGTAAGCATGTAAACCAAAAACATAAATAACACTTTCTGTTATGGATGCCAGAAGAATGGAAGTGAATGCTTGCCTAAGGACTTTAGTACATACCCTATTTCTAAAACTCTGTTTCTTGTCAAAATTTCCCCAAGCATGCTGATTATAAAATGACCTCAATTAAAATGCAAAACTATATGTTGTTGATTCCTTATGAAAGCTAATAGTACTAACAAAAACAAGAGACAATGGCCTGCTCATAAATATCCAGACTGTAAAGAAGTTTTCTTTGTGCATTCGAGAAGCACATTTTTTGAGATACAAGAAGATTGGCAAGATTTTCAAGGAAAATAAGTGTAATAACTGCACAACTAATACTTATACCAGAATATGGATTGTTTGCCTTGTAGGAAATTTTTCTGCTAACAGTCATAATTTAAGGGATTAATCATTAAAAGAATTTAAAACTGACTGATGGAAACTAACAGAGTTTTCTGATAGTGGTAAAACATTTGAACTGAGGTTAGAACAAAGTTGGAGCTAGAATAAAGTCTCTGAAGATGGGATGTGAACCCTTTAAAAAAACAATAAACAGTTAAAAGTTCAAGTGACAAATGAGTAGAAACAAAGGGATCAAATATGTGACTTTAATATACGTTAAGATCTATGGTTGACTGAAAAAATATGTATTTGCACTCTTGGCAATATTTTATAATTATTTAACTAATGTGGATGGAAAGAAGACTAAATTTTTTGCTCAAAACAGTGCTATGGCATTTCTCAAATGACTTTTGATTCAGCAGTGTTAGTATAGCTATTTCGAAGGCAAAATAACAACCATCCTCCTGCTCCCAGTATGTCCATCCTTGAAATCTATGAACATGTTACGTTGTATGCCAAAAGACAATTCTGGCTTTTGATGAAATTAGGAATGGAGATTGGAGATCATCCTAATTTACATGGGTAGGCCCAATGTCATCACATTGGTCCTTAAATGTGGAAGAATAAGGCAGAGGTTACAGGAAGATACAACTATGGGTGAAGGACACAGAAGGATCTAAAGCCACTGGCTTTGAACCTGAGGCATGGGAGCCACAAACAAGAAAACTAGAAACTGGAAACTAGAAAATGCAAAGGAATGAATTTCCCCTTAGCGTCTCTGGAAGCAACTCAGCACTGCTAACACCTGGATATTCATTCACAGGGACTCATTTAAGGTTTCTAACCTCCTTAGCAGTAAAATGATAAATTTGTCTTGTTTGAAGCTGTTATTCTGTGGTACTTTGTTACAGCAGCAATGGGAAATGAATACAAGACTTAACCAACATTCATGCAGTCCCAGTTGCAGTAAGGATCTTGATTAAAATTATGGCTAGAAAGGTCTCACACTATTCTTCCTTTTACACCAGTTACCTAAGAATCTGTAAGTCACCTATTTCTAGATGGTGGACAAAAGGGTTTCAGATTTAAATAAGCTATATTGGAAGTTATGGTGAATAGCTAAGTTAAAATGTCTACAAAGTTTGAAATGTGGGAATCATGTTTCCCATATAGCTTAGCTGTGGGGAATTGGTGTGGTCTCTAAAAGCTAGAATGTCATACAAGAAGAATGGAGCATTGAAAGACAGCCAAAATGAGAAAAGGAGTGCTTAAGGTCCTAGAATATCCCATCATTTTTTGTAATGAAACAGACTATGCAACTGTAATATCAGAGTGAATAAATTACCAACAGAAGTTGTCTGAACTCCTTCCTTAGAGAAGTATCAACGGCAACTGATAAGATTGATTAATCTAACTACAGTATTGATCAAATGGAACAAGAGTAAAATCACCCTAGGGTTCCAGTACAAAAACCTACAATCACTAGTTAATCTAGCTTAAAGATTTTGTTGTCTGATACGTAGACAAGACTCCCCTGCTTAAAA